>BQMZ01000298.1:0-84791 GCA_036984285.1 Chlamydomonas sp. KOR1 | reverse complement strand
GCTGGGCTTCCCTGATAACCCACAGCTCCCCACGTCGCCCGGAACCAGCCCCGACTACCTCACGCCCGGGGGCCAGGGGGCGCTGGCAGCTGCTGCGCGCGGCGACGACGACCCAACCCTGGACCCCCACACCGCAGTGCTGTACTCGTTACCCCACACCGAGGTGCCTGTGCCGCTGCAGACCGTGCCGTTGGCAGCGGTGCTGGCGGCGAACGGCTCTGGGGCGCCACTGGAAGGCGAGGGAGCGATGGGGCAGGGACATGCCCAGGGGCAGGGGCATCGTCGCCCATACACGCCCCACGTGTCACACGCCCACGCGCCCCATGCGGTCAGCTTGCTGTCCAGCAGCCTTCGCAGCAAGGCGGGGGAGCTCGGGGCGAGCAGTCCGGGGGTGAGCCCTGCGCCGTCGCAGCGGCCGCTGGGTACCAGCCTGTGGGGAGACGGGTCAGGGGCGCAGGGGGATGGCAGCGGGGCAGGAGGTGATGAGCAGCGGCGGCAGCAGCGGCCGGTGCGGGTGTCGCTGGAGGCGACGCGGTCAGGCCATCTGCACATGCAGTTGTCCTTGCCGTCGGAGGCAGGGGAGAAGGGCGGAGCAGCAGCAGGGCCGGGGTCCAGCCCACAGGCAACTGCTGGGGCGGCGGCTGCCACGCCGTTTTGCCTGGGGCCGGAGGGCCTGCGCTCGTCGGCCTCTCTCCAGGTGCATCCTAGCACCCTCCCACAGAGCATCCCAACCCACCAGCAGCACGCGCCCGGCCACCACCATGACCCTTACGACCACCCTCACGGCGCGTCGGTAGCTGCGGGGCCCGCGACAGGGCCACCCCCGCTTCACGGCGACATACCGCATTCCGCATCTGCGCCGGTGGCGCGCACAGGGGCGGGTCCTATCGCCTCCGTGGTCCCGCCAGCACAGCTGCATGCCCCTCAGCCCGCCCTCCCGTCACCCCTAGGCCCCCGGCCGACCGCCGGAGGCCGGGGCCTGTGCCTGTCGCTGTGCGGCGCCCGCCTCTCTCCCGGCATGCCGTACAAGGACGCCGCTGCCCTTTTTGACGAGCACACGATCAACGAGGAGTCGTACATCGCCGCCGGCCCCTCGCTGCTGTCCAGCGCGGAGCTGTGTATTAAGCTGGGCAGCGGTGCGATCTACCCGTGGCACACGCTGTCCAGCAGCCTGCTGGGCCTGCTGGTGTTCGGCTCCTGGCGCACGCCCCCGGAGGCCAGCTGCTGGCTGCCTGACGGCCTCAGCCCAGGGGACATCCTCCCGCCGTCTTCCGCCGCGGCGCTGCTCGCCGTCGCCGATGGCCTGGCAGCCGCAGGCGGCGGCGGCGGTGGCGGCGCCGCTGGCCGTTCCGGGCTGGTGGTGCCTAGCCACAGCGACGCAGGCGCAGGGGCAGGGGAGGACAGCACGGTTGGCCAGAGCCCCGGGGGCACGCCCAAGAAGCCGGAGCAGGGCGGGCAGGCGACGGGAAGCAGCTGGAGGCTGTGGCCCTTCGGGGGCCGCCGTGGCGGTGCGGGTCGTGGCTCCGTCACTGGCAAGTCGCCGCCGCTGCTGACGAGCCCACTGGCGGAGCGGGCTACGTCACTGTCTGGCTCCAGCAGCATGCCGGTGATGCCGGCAAGGTCCGAGTCCACGGCGGGAGCGGGGGCGGGGTTGGCGGCAACGGCGGCGGCGGTAGTGGCGGAGCTTGCCGCCGACGGCGACTGCGGGCCGCTGGGTGCCGTGTCGGCGCCGCCGGTGTCGGTGGCGGCGGCCGCTGCCACGGCGGTGCCGCCGCTGGCGACGATGTCGGCGCCGGTGGCGGGCGGGAACGACCCCCGGTTCACGATGGTGACGCGCAAGAGCCTGACGCCGACGCCGGAGGAGCTGGCGGCGCTGCCGCTGCAGTACGGCCAGAACACCATCAGCTACAAGTGAGCGCTCCAACCTCCCACGCTGCGTTCCGCCATCTGTATGCTTGCCTCACACTATTCCCCTCTGGTCCTGCACCACTACATGTCCCACCCGAACCGCTGCGCCGTGCCGCGAACAAATGAGTCTTATGTCATACCGCGTACACGTGCCAACCCATCCCTCCAGGATTGGCACCACGGAGCTCAAGGCCTACGTGTACTTCCTGCCCTGGCGCACCAAGATCGTCATCTCCGACATCGACGGCACCATCACCAAGTCGGATGTGCTGGGCCACCTGCTGCCGCCGCTGGGCTGGGACTGGTCGCACCCCGGCATCGCGCAGCTGCTGACCAGCATCCGCGCCAACGCGTACCTGGTCATGTACCTGTCCAGCAGGTCCATAGGCCAGGCCAACGTCACGCGGGACTTCATTAACACCCTGGTGCAGGTGGGGGCGCGGGCAGCACCGGTGTGGTGGATGCCGGTCCGGTCCGGGTCGTGGCGCAGTACTGTAGCTGTAACGGCGCACCGCCTGTGCCGTACTGTATTGACACGTGCGTCACGCACAGCACGGTTGCACACTCCGCTCGGTTTGGGCCATTGTTCGTAGCGTTCGGTGGAGACCTCTTTCGTTGGAATACTGGTACCTGCGGACAGGCGCAGGGGCGGGGCACGCCTGCACGCACGCCGTGTCTGTCCATGTGTGTAGAACCCTGACCGCCCCGCAACCCGCACCCCACCGCCCTGTCCCGTGCAGGGTGAGCACCGCATGCCGCTGGGCCCCGTCATCATCTCGCCGCACGGCCTGCTGCCCTCGCTGTACAGGTGCGTGGTGGCATGGGTCGCACAGGGCTGACGGGGTGCGGGGGTGTGGGTCCGTGCTTGTGTAGTTGTCGGCCGAGGGGCGGCTGGCGGACGAACGTGTGAATGGAAAGCGGGAGAGGAGGCGGGCGCCTTGGCGGGAGAGGATAGAAGGGTCACGTTGTGGTGATTAGGCACATCGAAAACCTACAATTGATTAGCGTGCCCGGCTTGCTTCCTTATGCAGGGAGATGATTTTGCGGCGGCCGCACGAGTTCAAGATTGCCACGCTGCAGGTGCGCGGGGGGGAATTGTCGTCCTGCGGCGGAAGGACTGGGGCTGGGGGGCCAAGGCCAGGGCGCTGGGTCTCCGAACTGGAACGCAGCATTGGGCAGTATTGGTGGCCATGCTCCATCCGCTGGCACCAAGCAGCGGTTGAAGCGCGGCCTTTCTTGTCGAACTTATTCGGTACATTGTGTAACTCAGACATAATCCTACACACTTGTCTTGTGCGAACGCAGGATATCCGCGCGCTGTTCCCGCCATTCTGGAACCCCTTCTATGGCGGTTTCGGAAACCGCGACACGGATGAGATCAGCTACCGCGAGGTACGGCTGTACCACGCCGCATACCTGTACAAGTCGATGACACAACCTGTCATAAGAAACCGTGCCTTGCTAGCGTACGGCAGCCCTACCAGCTCGCTCATGCCACGACCTATCTGTAAGCCCCTCCCCATCCTAACGCGTAACGCCCGTGCGTCCTCACCCCCTCGCCCCACGCGCTTTACGCGTACCCCTCGCCCCACGCGTCCCCTTGCAGGTCGGCGTGCCCGCCAGCCGCATCTTCATCATCAACCCCAAGGGCGAGCTGCGCCAGCCCGACCCCTCCACATCGCCTCCCTCCGACGACATGGACCACGACCCGGAGCTGGGCCTGGGCATCGCCTCGCCCCGCGCCCCGCCGCTGCCCCCCGCCCCCCGCGCGGGGCCCCCCACGCTGTCCTCCCTGGCCGCCATCAACGACCTGGTGCACCACATCTTCCCGCCCCTGGTGGCGGGGGAGCCCTTGGCGGTGGCCGTAACGCACCTCAGCGCGGCCGCGGCGGCGGCGGCGGTGGTGGCAGCGGTGACGGACGGGGAGGAGCGGGAGCAGCAGCGGCAGCAGCAGCAGGAGGAGGACGGGAACGGCGAGGGGAGTGGAGGGGACGAGGACGGCCCGCCGCAGCTGGTGGCGCTGGGAGGTCGGGAGCAGGAGGCGGCAGGTGGGTGGCAGAGAGCTCATTGTGGGGTACGCGTAAAACGCAAGGAATCCATTGTGGGGTGGGTGGCGTACCAGCACGTGGGTGCAAGGCGGTGGCGTTGGGATCGCCTGTGTCAGCATTTGTGGGTGTCTGTTGATATTGTACATAGGACAGAGACGCCCGGGTGGTTGTCTAAGTGGGTGTGCGGCTCAACCATGCATTGCAGGAGGCCAAGGCAAGGAGGAGGGCAACAGCGTCCGTGTGCTGATCACACCGACAGTGGACGGCACGGGGGTGCGGCTGCGTCTGGCGGTGCGGCAGGCCGCAGGGGCAGGGCCGAGGGCGGGCAGCCGCCGGGGGAGCGGCGACCAGGATGGCGGGGACGACGGGGGCGATGCAGGGGACAGCAGCAGCAGTAACGCGTCGGAGGGTGGAGTGTCCAACGGAGGGGGGCCTGCCGGCGCCAGCCCGCAGAGCAGTACCGCCAACAACGCGCCGGGCGGCGCTGGGAAGGGGGGGAGAGCCGGTGCGGCAGACCAAGGCGGGAGCCCGCCGGGCAGTCCCTTTGCCGCGCGTGCCTCGCAGCTGCGAGTGGAGGTGAAGGCAGTTGAGGTGACGTCGATGATAGAGCCTGGCGGTGGGACGGTCGGTGTTGTAGCAGCCTCTGCGGTACCCCAGGTGGCGTAAAGTAGCAATCCATGGGTGTGCTGAGGGGTGCCGACCGCCGCTTGCAGGTGGGTGCGCTTTGCCTGTAGGAGTGTACAGTTTTGTAGCGACATTGGTTTGGGAGAGGCCTTGGACAGGGGCTTGGGCTGCTTGTAGGAAGGCGTGTGGCGGCCATTCAGCCTCGCGCTCTGCCGTACGGACGCACGCACAAGAGCTTCGTTGCTGTGAGAGGGACAAGCTGCGCAGGGAGCTGGCATGGCGGCATAGAACCTGGGCACGGACGGAGGCATTGCACGCATGGCGCGTTGCGTGTTGGCCACTGAGGGTTACGCGCTGTACGAACGACAGATGAAGGGTGTGCACGTGCAGTGGGAGCGTAGGATTAGTGATAGGCAAGCTATCGCCATGGCTTCATTGCAGCCTAGTTTTTATGTACGAGAGCTTTGGATGCAGTGAGGGCGCCAAGTAGTTGGCCCGCCTCGGCGGATGACGGTCAGCTGCGTGGCGTTTGGACTGCTGGCATCTAGCAGAACGTCATGATGGTGTAGGATGTACATAAGGCGGATGGCAGTTGGTGCTGTGACTGGTGGTCTGTGCGTTCAGGTGATGAGGCAGTTGGCTAATGCCTTGCATGCCCCCTGCTACGGTGTTTGGCATGTGCGGCTTGGGATTGGCCGGTCTGGTCTGGTACGATTCGTGCTCAGCCAGGGCCCAGGACTCCGGCCAGGCGTTCTGCGAGGCCGTGAAAGCTCGGGGTGCCTGCACTCCGGAACTGTATTTGAGCTTCGGCGCCCGGTGCGCGCTCAATCTACTGTGTGGCTGCACCGCATCTGGACAGGACTTGTGATCTACCATGTCAACCATTTGTTTCATGCTGTAATACTACTACCGGGCCTGTACTGGGCCGATCCTGAGCCATGGGGCGATAGTGCGCCACGCACTTGCAGGGTGGCGTGCAGGGGAGGCGAAGAGGGCCACGAAGTTAGAGCACAAATGGTGACGCGCCCCTGGGAAGCCCCCAGGTCATCGCGCCGGACCAGTAGTAATTGAGTGTCGAGGGTGCCGGCATACCAGGAACAGTGGACAAGGGTACAAGGGCTATAACGCGGACAGCCCCCTGTTGGCTACCACGGTAATTTGCGAACACGCCGTGTCTCATATGGGGCAAAGACTCGTTGGGTGTGGGCTGGCTGGGAAAGCTGTACAGGCCGTGGCTGGCTCCCATTGACATACCGGTAAGCCCGGATGCTCACCTTCTGATGCGCACCGATTCACCGTAGACCAGTACACTGGACAAGTGGAAGTTTGGCTGGCGCTGGGTCGCGCGCCACAGTGGTGGACTTCGGTGCTGCACCTCAAGCACCTGGAGAGCTGTTCACACCCCCTACCCGTATCGACCCACCCCGCCCATACCACCCTGGGCCACACGGTAACGTGACGTACTGGAGTCTCCTTGGTGCATGCCAGAGATGCCAGAGAGCGGGCGGTGCGGACCTGGACAACGCAGCTTGTTGCGTTACTGATACCCCACCAGAACCAGGTGTACCAGAACCAGAGAACCAGTCGAAAGCCGAGGCTCCGGAGCCACCCGGAAACACGCACGCGTGGACACAACTAGCCCGTTAACAGCCATTGTATACCTACCTTTCAAGTGAACATCACTTTGCAAGAGAATAAACGATCATCATGGCGCTTGCAGCTTCGACGTCCACTCGCTGCCAGGTCTGCAAGCCAGGCTCGGCTACCCGTTCAGGACGTGTCAGTTAAGCCTGATTTTAACCTTTAGCTACTTGTGCGTAACAGGCTCCGTCTCGGGCTTTCAGCTCGGTCGCGCCGAGGCCCAGCAGGCGGGTGGTGATTGTGCGCGCTGCTGCGGGTAAGCAGAGAAGATACCGTGAATACCCTGAGAACCGATGAAGCTTTTCCAATCTCAACCAATGCTGATTGCCAATTGCAGGTGACATCGGTCGCCGTGAGCTTCTGCAGGCAGCGACCGCTGCTGTTGTCATTGGGACATCGGGGCCTGCCTTCGCCGCGAAGGGTGCGTTGCCCTCGCACATTCACGGTCTCATGCAATGTTCAGATGCGCTTAAATATCAAGCGGGGGTCTGCGCTATCGTTCATGCCCTCCTCTTGACACCTAAGCACCCCTTGCACCCCCTTCG
This sequence comes from Chlamydomonas sp. KOR1, assembly GCA_036984285.1. Lineage (NCBI taxonomy): Eukaryota > Viridiplantae > Chlorophyta > Chlorophyceae > Chlamydomonadales > Chlamydomonadaceae > Chlamydomonas > Chlamydomonas sp. KOR1. Next base: position 78,025 of record BQMZ01000298.1, on the reverse strand, counting down.
TGCCCACACAACCCAGGCCCCGAATGCCCCAAGACGAACCCCATGCTGCATACCCCTTTCTGCTTCGCTCCAGTTAATACAGCCCTCCTCTTTCTACCCTCTCGCCCGTGCCCATGTCGCCACAGCCCCCAAGGGCTTCAACCCCGTGGAGGACCTGCAGGACTCGTACAAGTTCCTGTACCCCTTCGGCTGGCAGGAGGTGGCGGTCAGCGGCGCTGACGTGGTGTACAAGGACGTGGTGGAGCCGCTGGAGAGCGTGAGCGTCACCCTCACCGCCACCGACAAGAACGACATCACCGAGTTCGGCGACCTGCAGACCGTGAGTGGGCGGCAGTGCGACGGCGGAGGGCCTGCATGGAGCGCCAGCCGCAACAGCACCAGCACCGTCAGCAGCAACTGCAGCAGCAGCGCAGGCAGCGACTATCATTGCGCCGTGGGATGATGATGTTGGCTATGAGGATGGAGGTTTATCATAAGACATTTGTGCACGCCCTACAGGGCTCTGGCAACGGGTGCAGAAGCATGGCCTTGCTTTGCTTTGCGTTGGTCGTGGGAGTCTTTGCCACAGGCCGCCCGTGTCGTACATGACGGTGTGTCCGTAACATGCTACTTAATGGGCATGCCCGCAGGTTGCTGAGACCCTGGCTAAGGACGTGCTGTCTGCCCCCGGGACGGAGGTCAAGGTGCTGTCCACCAACCAGGTGGGGTAGCGGCAGGGTGGGAGGACCGGAGAGCCACACGGCCTGCCACCAACCGGGTGGAGCAGTGCCCCCAGCAGGCACCAGTCATGTGCAACTGTGGTCATGGGCCAGCCAAAGTTCAAGCACTGGGACCGGAACGCATGGCCATTGCATGAAGTGCAGCTGCCAGGCGCTTGCCTGCTACCACCTCATAATGGCTGCACTGCCCACCGTTCCGACCTACAATCGACTCGCCCAACCCTATGGCTGGGTTACCTGTGTGATCCTCACTGTTTGCTGCACAGCTTGACGCGTGCTACAGGGGTGCAGCGGGGCAGGGTGGGGCATGCGCAGCGGTTTCTAGAACCATCCACATGCCGCTCACACATTGTCCGGAAGGCAGGACCCGGGCATGTGCCCACGCGTGTGGTTCGAACCCCTGGAGCCTGCTTGGCTTTGCTCGTGGCACACGTAGAGTCCAGCCGCGACCCCTGCTGGGGCAAAAGCAAACATGGTGCCCTCAGACTCCAGCTTATCCTGCCCTACACGACCAGCCGCACCTGCATGGCGCCTGTGGCCCTGTGCCCGCCATTCAGCTTCACAGTTCACACCCCACGTCGCCGTGTGTCCCGCCTCTCAGCGCGACCTGAACGGCCGCAACTACTACGAGCTGGAGTTCATTGCGAAGACCCCCCGCTACACGCGCCACCAGGTGGCCGTGGTCGCCTGCGCCAACGGTGGGTGTGGGGGTGTGGGGGTGTGGGGAGCTCCGCAGGCGCAGGGGTGCGGGCTGCGAACCAGTAGTGTAGGCAAGCCACCTGACGCGCCACGGGGGGCACGGGCTAGGTTGGGGCAAGCCGGCAAGGGGGTCTTGCTCGGTGCATGCTGGATGCTCGGGTCTTCCTGGGTGCACGGAAGGGGCACGAGCGCTGGCGTGGCGAGCGAGACCGTCTGTGGCATGGTGTTTCAACTACATAATCACTCGGCACCACGCCAGGCACCATTACCGTAGGCTGTCGCTGTGGGACCAACCCTCAACTGCTGCCTGAACGTGTGCCGCGTTGCCCGCAGGGACGTTCTACACCCTCACCACCGGCTCCAACGAGCGGCGGTGGGACCGCATGAAGGACAAGCTGCAGACCACCGTCCGCTCGTTCCAGTTGCTCAACTGAGCGGGACGGGATGACTCGGCGCAGCGGCAGACCCTGCTGGGCTGGTGGCAGCGTGCCCCATGGTGTCACGGGAGTTCCCCTGCTTATGTGCAGTGTGTATGGTTTGATGGTGCAGGGCCATTCATGTATGCTGGGCGCCCATGGTGACTATATGGGCTAATTTTGGAGAGTGCTGTTGGAAGGCAGGGTACCAAGGATACTACACGTTACACGACCAATGGATCATCAAGGCCACTCGCATGACTTTGTGCCATGTGTCGTGGTGTTCAGCACGAACGGCCCCGAAATGTATCGTGGCTGATGTGGCAGCTTGAATCGCTGCATGATAACACGGCAACACGGCAAACGTGTAACACCAATCTACTCAATTAAGGTATCGCTGATCTTGCACGGCAACGCACGCAGTGGCAGATCACAGCACGTGGGCATAGGCTCACGCGCACGCAATGTCATCGCAGACATGCTACTAGCTGTCCCCGTCAGGTCATGTACAAACATAAGCATAAACAGTCTAGTCACGAGGGAGCAGCACGGTTGCAGCGCTGCCCGGTCATACCATCAATCCATCATACCTATCCACCCGTTCACACCCTACAACCCCGCATCCCCATACCAGTCGACATAACCTGAAACCTGCTATCGTAACTTTCCACCTGTGCCATCTGACACGTCCACTTCCTCCTGCCCGCACTCTGACGTCCACTTCCTCCCGCTGACTAGCACCCGCGGCCCTCGCTCCGCCGTGGGGCTGGCGGCCCGCGCCTTAGTCGTTGGGGTGGTAGTGCGTGACCAGCTCGTCGTAGATGAGCTCCCGCACCATCTGCTCCGTCAGGTTGGCCTCCTCAAAGTCCAGCACGAACTCGCCTGAGGAGGCGTATCATGCAAAGGCAAGGGCACATGGTAAGGCAATATGCAGATGTAACTGCATCTCGTAGAAAGTGACTGGCTGCTCTCCTTGCACTGCCCGCCATGGAACGCACCCGGCACATGTACGTGAAACTATGAGAGAAACCCATGGCAGCCTACGTCCATACTACCCTGCCTTCTAAACGCCGCCCACCCCTTGCTCCCCGCGACAAAGCAGCCAGAGTCTCAACCATGAGGCAAATGCGATATGAACTGCTCGGGCGCCTCAAGAACCCGTTCCGTATCGCCAAAGCGCCCTGAGTGGGGTTCTAACACAGGCTTGCCACCATACGTAGTACAGTACCCGAAGCACTCCCTCAGGCTCTCACCCGGCGCGCTGGGCTCCGCGGCCTCGTCGTGCAGCTGCGCCAGCCAGGGGTGCTTGAGCGCCTGGTGCACGTCCACGCGCTTGCGCGGGTCGAACTGCAGCATCTTCTCCATCAGGTCGATGGCCAGCGGGTCGGCCTCGGGGAACTTCTTGCGGAAGTTGATCTTCTGCTCGGGGGCAAAAAACAGTGTGTCAGGGACGAGTGGGAAGTCAGGAAACGCTCAGGGCAGCCCCACGCCAAGCATGAGGAGGATCAGTCCGACTGAGGCAGATAACGGCGTGCGCTGCAGGTGTGCGCCCCCGTGCTCGACACGTGCAGACCGACGGGTGCCCACCTCTGAGGGCGGCAGCGCCCGGATGTAGGCGCGCGCCTTCTGGCTGGTGATGAAGGTGAGGTCGTCCTCCGAGGGCGGGCCCAGCGTCTTGATGATGAGCTGCGCGGGGTCGGGAAGCGGGAGGAGGGGTGATGGCCATGTCGGTGGGAGCAGCATGACGTCAGGTAAGGGCATGATGCACACTTTGCGCGCGCGGTGCACCCGGCACCCATTGTCCTGTGCTCAGCCGGGCATGGCTGCATGACAAGATTAGGGCAAACCCAAAAACACTCGGGACTGGCCCAAGGTGACTTTACCGGTTGATAACGGATAACTATGGTTTACTGGATTGTGCAAAACGTGCAGACACCACGCGCTGGCCCAGGTCGGCACCGGGATCTTGGCCCACCCTGCGCGCAAGTTCCCCTCCCCGGCCGCTCCCCACTGCCCACCTTGAGCTGGTCCACGTAGTCCTTGCCCGGCAGCAGCGGTTTGCGGCCCAGCAGCTCCGCCAGGATGCAGCCCACCGACCACATGTCGATGGCGGCCGTGTAGTGCTCGCACGACAGCAGCAGCTCCGGGGCGCGGTACCAGCGCGTCACCACGTACTCAGTCATGAAGTTGCGCTCCGAGCTGCACGTGGAAAGCAGATCGAGGGGAGCAGGTCACTTTGGGGGAGGCCCGGAAGCTGAACGGGGAAGGCTGCATTGGGGAGCTGAGTTGGTGTCAGCAGGCACCCCCTCCCCCCTCCCCCCCAGGCGTGAGGGGGCCCCTCTTGACCAGAATGGCCCTGCATCCCTCTCCCATAGCCCCTCTGGGGTTCTAGGACCAGAGAAAGCTGAGGTCACAGTCTAGAGCGGCAGCGAAGGTCTTACCCCGTGCGGGCCAGGCCGAAGTCGCAGATTTTGAGGTCGCACGAGGCGTTCAGGAGGAGGTTGCTTGGTTTGAGGTCGCGGTGCAGCACGTTTGCTGTATGCACGTACTTGAGGCCTCTGAGGACCTGCACATTACATGCAGAAGGTATATTAATGCATGTCTGGTGAGGGACATGTCTGGCTGCGGGAGGCATGCACCGGCCTACACCGACCTGGTAGATGAAGTACTGAAAGTGCTCGTTGGTGAGGGGTTGTGAGGAGCGAATGATTTGGTGCAGGTCCGTGTCCATCAGCTCGTACACCAGGTAAACGTCGTTGAACTTGTCCTTTGACGGGGGCTTGAGAATGTCCTGCGACATGTCAGCGTAGAGGACACACAGTTCAAGCCCAACGTGTCAGGCTCCACTTCACCTGACTTACGAGGCTGTCAGCAACACTCCAGGCGCCGGCCAAGCGCACCTTCACGGCGATGACGTTCTCATGCCGCAGGTGCCTCAGCAACTTGATCTCCCGTAGCGTTCTCCGAGCATCAGTGAGGTTTTCGAAGGCATTCCCAATCTTCTTGATGGCCACCTTCTCGCCCGTGGCCTTGTTCTTCGCAGAGCAAACGACGCCATATGCACCTTTCCCAATAGCCTTAATGGGCAGATACTTCTCGTCTATTTCAAACGTGTTACGCCAGAGAACCCATCGAGTCTTCCCCGGAATACTGCACTCTTGCTGCACCGGTATGTTGCTGCTGCTACTTGACGAGGACCCAGATGTGGACCCAGGCTGGGCTTGGGAGCCAGCTTGCGACATTTCTATTATATATGTGGTGATCACTGCCCCATCGATGAGTTACGGGGGCAGTGAGACGCTAGCATTATAGCCAAGTGCCGGGACGGTACGGCGGGCCCATCGCCGGGAGGGAGGGCATAGGGCCTGCAGCCTCAAGCAGTTCAAACGCCGTGCACTCGAGTCCTGCTCAAGGAGGTAACAATTTCGTCCAGCTTTCTCACAGCATGCAAGGCGTGGTATATGCCTGAAGTACACCTGAGTACACGCACACGCACCCGCTGTGACAGCGTGCGTCCGGCTGTAGTCAAGAGTCGTGTTACCACCTCCCCACCTGCTCCCCACCAAGAATCAACACGCAGACCAGTTTCAGCGTGCACCGACGCATCCTGTGTCTTAGGTTGGGCCTTTCGTCAACACTCCAAGCACACAGACGGCGTAGATTCGGAGCAGCTCTTCCATACAGCCGTCTGCGGCCTTCGCCTTCCTTCAAGGTGCGAAGACCCGGAGACGAGGAACTCCCTCCCCCGTACATGCAGCACCACAACAGTTGAGTACCATGCTACCGCCACACAGCGTCACATGCTCTAGGTTGTCTCTTTATCCCCTCGGTGCCGGCCGCTCCATCGGTCTATTACGTCTTACCCACACAACAGCTTCCTCGCCGCCGCCCGTCCCGGTCAGGAGTGTAGTACCCGCACCACCCGCACACCAGTTCCACTCCGTGCATACAGTGCATCGTGCAGGTCTGCAGGGCGGTAGCAATGACCCCCTTGACCCAAAACGGCTACTCCGCCACGGCCACCAGTCAGAGCACTCGTCCACCAATCGTATGGGTCCCCTCCCTACCGGTCCACTGCAACACATCACTCGCTTCTCCGGCAGGCGTGGATTTTTTTGAATCCCACCAGTACCGGTTACACACCCCTCACACAATGGACGCCAAGCAACTCTCCCGCCAACCGAGGAGTCCCTTACATCATCATGCCGTCTTCTTTCACACCAGCTCTCTCGCACAGTGTTGTACATTAACAGTACTTGCCCTTTCCCGAAACCCGGCTGCTCACGCCATGGCTGCCCCCGGCGGCAGCTTGGGCGGCGGCAGAGGCGTGAGCAGCGCGTACTCGCTCTGCACGTGCGTCTCCACGTCACGCAGGAAGGTGCCGAACGCCACCGCCTCAAGCACGGAACGCCGCTGGGTGGACACCTGCAGGGGGCGCACGCGGCACGTGGCACGTAAATCCACCTAGACGCTGGGCACGCATGCAAGACAGGGGCACGGGGCAACTGAGGTGCCGTACGGGCCCGACGCCCAACACTCAGGGCTGCATCCAGTACGCTATCGGTCCCTGCAGCCCGGCACTGGCGCGAATGCCTCCTGGGTCCCCCAGGCAGTGAGCCAGGGAGGTTTCGTTCCCCATAAGCCCCAGTGCCCCCCACCTGCATGGTGAGTGTCTCCACCAGGTCCTGCTCCACCGCCCGGGCCATGCGCTGCATGGCCTCCTGCATGCTGCTGGCGTCGTCGCCAACAGCCGCCTGCGAGTGGAAATTCGTTGTTAAGGAGGAACAATTATCCAGCGAAGTGGAGTGAAGCTCAGGCCCTTCAAGCCCTCCAGCTCAGGCAAAACGAACACGCGTTTCTACGAGTGCTGGAGGCACAGCAGGAGGCTGGCAGGATGGACCTGATAGTGAGACAGCAGTTGACAGCCCACGTGTCCTGTGCTCAGTTCTGCGCCTTTCCGTAACGCTCCCACACCCAACCCCTTCCCCTGACGCACGTGAGCCGCGCGCCGTTCCCCCGCCTCCCGTCCAACCACCACAGACGATTGGTAGTCGCCAGTGCACATACCCGGCAAAAGATACTGCGCCACTCACAGCCCTCCGCACCTCGGATCTGCGCCGTAAGCTCCATGTTGCCCACCGCTTAACCTCCTCCACTTTCAAACTTCACCACCACCAACATACAGTCCCTCGCAATGCAAAGCCAGTATCCAGCTGCACCCAGCCCCCCTGATCCACTGCCATGAACGGTTGCCCCCGCACCTGCATCTGCGCCGTGAGCTTCTTGATGTCCCCCAGCAGCGCGCTGGTCTGCCGCTCCACCAGCGCCGCGCCCTCCACGCTCACCACCCGCGCCGTCTCCACCATAGCGGCCTGGTCGAACGACTCGACGTACCGCCGCAGCGCGCTCTTGCCCCCAGCGCTGCTGCTCCCGCCGCTGCTGCTGCCCGCGGTCCGAGACGGGGACGCCTCCGACCCGCTCTTTCTCCGCTCCTCTGTAGGGTAGGCAGACAGCAACGCGCGCCTTAAACACGCGGCACGTGACAAGGACACAGCCGCTGAATGCTGTCTTGACGTTCTGCCAACAATCAGACTACCACAGCTGGCCCACGCACTGCCCTGTGACCATCTGCTGCCCCCTCCCTACCTCCGCCCCCTCCACCCCGCCACATCCTCTCCGTCCTCCTGCACCGTTCCCTCCCCGCCCCCATCTCTTCCTCACCCTCCTCCCCGCTGCTGAGCGACGGCTGCGGGCTGTCCAGGTCCACCACGGTGGGCTCCGCCCAGTCGGGGTTGGACGAGCTCTCCACGTCCTCAGCCTGCGCAGCGGCAAGCAACGGAAGAGGTCAGTCCTGTAGTAGGAAAGGAGGCATATGCATACAAGCTCACGGCTGCCGCGCGGTCATAAAATCAAGGAGTCTCCCACACAGCTTGCAAGCACAGCAAAGCGCAGGGCTGACATCTCGAGCACACACAATGGCAGCTGGACGTCCATCCCGGCCAAGCGGTTCTTTTTGCCCTTTGTTCAGATCCCCGGCACCCCGGCACCCACCCTCAATTCGTGCACCTCCTCCGCTTTCCCCTTCGCCTCCATAAATCCCCTGTCATCCCCTCCAGAGCCGCCCACACCAGTCTCTTGTCCTTCCCCCTCGCCCTCCGTCCTCCCTCGCCCCTTCTTTGGCTGACCCCAATGCGCCCTTCCCTTCTTACACCGCACACTCCAGGCCGGCATGAATCCACTACCCCTGCACCCTTCCCCGCCCCCAGCCCACCTCCTCCGTAGCTTTCGGTTACACTAAATTAACCACCCGTCGATCTGTAAACCCGTGCCTTGTACCCAAACCCTAGCTGCCCCGCTGCCCCGCCAAGACCCAAACTCCCCTGCCCATCTCACCGCCGCGAACATCCTCTCCAGCCTGGCCACCGCGTCCTCCTGGCTCAGCGGCAGCGTGCCAAGCTGCTTCTCCAGCTGGAAGCGCGTGTCCACGCGCCGGATGAAGTAGCCGAACATTACCGACGCGGCGTACACCTGGGGGAGTGAGACAGGAGGTAGGGAGGCGAATGGATGAGGCCAACAGCAGGGCCGAGCGAAAAAGGAAGAGGGCCGTGGCTTGTAGCTCGAGCAGACTGGGAAGCGGGCTGGCGGCCGAGGTAGTTTAGTGACGGAACGCAGCAGGCAGGGACACACCGGGTATCAGGGGAGCGCAAGGATGGCGCCGGATATTGCTAAGGGCAGGGAGCAGACAGACTGGCGCTGTACCACACGGCTGGCCAACCTGCACCACCTTCACTGTGTAGCACTAGAGACCTGTGGCGTATGTCCCCGAAGCCCCCCTCCTCCCTGTACGACACCCAGCTAGTCAACACCTCGCTCATAGCCATTTCAACAAAACCGAATGCCGCCCCCTTGCGCACCTGCGCCATCTGGAACTTGCTCATCTTGACGTACGCATTGCTGTAGGCGTTGGCTGTGGGCCCCATGATCTGCAGCAGGTGCTCGCGCACCAGCTCCAGCGCCTCGCGGCTGTGGATGCCCTCCGTCAGCGCCTTGAGGTTGGTGGCGGGCACGTCCACGAAGCCTGGAGGGACGTTGTGCAGCCACGTGGCAGAGGAGTTACGCGTGTGCACCATAGGCGGATGCGCAGTATGGGCTTCAGGCCTAAGGATGCGTGGCGCCAACGTGTGTGTACCAGTCTGATACCAAAGCCGTGACGTTGTATGAACCGCGTGGGCGAACCCCAGAAAATGGGGCCGTGTGGGAGTGCGCCAAGAAACAGGAGACAGACAAGTATGTACTGACGTGGTGGGAGATGTTACACAACATGCATACGTATGGGTTACGTGTCAATTACCAGAACGCCTCGGAGGCAGCGGAGTGGGACAGCCTACCCTACAGCCCCCGTAGCTGCTGGTGTGCGCGCAAGCCGGTACTGGATCGGCTCCCGCCGTCTCACCGTCCATGCGCGGCAGCATCTCCACGCCCAGCAGCAGGAACTTCTCCAGGATGCTGACGTACATGAGGTCCTCCAGCGTGGAGCGCAGCTCGCGGGACCGCACCTCCTCCATGCGCCTGCACGTGTGGGTGCGCGCACAACGCAAGGGAGCCGGGCAGGGTGTCAGGGAATCACGGAAGCGCGGGTGCCTGCACCCCTGCAGGTGTGGCAGCACTCGGGTCGGTCTGGGACCACAATCCGCCGGACGGAAGGGGCGAGATGTAGGGTGGGGAACTGGTGGGAGTGAGTGCGGGACAGGAACCCCGCTCCTGTCCAAGACATGTCTCCGCGCTGCAAGGCACGAGCTGAGGCCAGGCAGCTGCGCGTGCGTGGAGGCGGCCGCATGTACGGCGCCATCTATGTCGCTAACCTCACTATTGAAGCAGGCGCCGGTGCCAAAGCTCTCCTGCCATCCGAGGCATGGCGGTCCGTTACGTTCTACTGCTGTCCTGCCTGCCGGGCCGCCTGCCGGGCTGTCCTGCCCACCTGTCCTGCCCGCCTGCACAGCCTCAGCTCTGTGCTGCCCACCACTGCACCTCTAAGAGCATACCCAGGGCCACCCAGCTTAGCTTGCCGTATCGAGACACCACTACATAAGACTGCTGCCCAAATGCATGACCTCGCCCCATGGCGCACCAAGAGTGCCCACCTGTACAGCGCCAGCTCCGTGCTGTCTGCGCCCTCTGCCCCCGCCTGCAGCTGCTCCTCCTTCTGCCGCTGCGCATCCCGCTCGTCCCGCAGCTTGGCCAGCTGCGTCTCCACCGCGGTCTTGAACAGGTGCGGCTCTGGGGCGAACAGGGGACACAGGGGCCCGGGGTCGGGATGTGCCCGGACGAAGGCAAGTAGCATTGTGGTATGTTACTTGTGCTCCCATGCTGTAGGTCCTTGCGGTCAGGGCGAGGTCCGAGCCCCACACGGCGGTGGCACACAAGCAGGCGGGGCTGGCGGTGTTGGAGTGACTCATTCCCGAAAGCGTGTGCCTTCGACGCCGGCAGTTCACGCAGAACGCATGCAGTGTACCCACCCATCTTGAGGTAGTACTGTAGCATTTCGCCGTAGGCCGTCTTTGGCTGTGCTGGGGCCTGAGCAGCAGTGGGAGGGGGCCGTGTGAGCGGCTCCAGGTTGGCGGGAGGTAGGGACAGTTGGTCATATGCCAGCAAACTTACCAGCCCAAATTCTGATGGCCGCTGAGACGGCTTATCAGCCTCTGCACGAACCCGCAACTGCCGCGATAGTTGCCGCGTGCGAAGGGGCAAGGCAGGGCCTGCGCTCCGCCGGGCGACAGGTGCCCGCACGTTCATGTTAAGCGCCGGCAACATCTTGTACTTTTATTCTGAAGTTACTTTTGCAAATAAATACTAGTTTGTGCGGTACGCGTGTGTGTTTGGGACCCAAAGGTCGACGAATGGGTGACGTGGTGGCGTAGGACTTGAGCGTTAATGAGAATGTTAGATATTGCAGTGGGGCAGTTCTTATTGGGCTGTCAATTGTGGAGTACAGTGGTGTAAGCCTGTGAGAGCAACGAGTGGCGCATGCATTGTCCTTCTAGACACATGGACGTAGCTGCGCGATTGTACCCGGGACTTCATATTTGAGAAAACCTGGATGATAAATAAGGCTTTCCGTCGCTTGATAGCTAATTACAGGGTCGAACGACCTTCCGGGCCGGTGCCACAGCTGTCGGTGCCACAGCGACAACAGCCAAAAGCAACTGACCTTATAAGTCATGTAGGACTCAGTACATAATATGAGCGGGAGGAGTAGCAAACGACTGCGGACGCTCGCCGTGCCGCGACAAGGCCCAGGCGTGCTAGGAGACGACTCCAGCGAAGGGGAGGCAGTTGAGACCTCCCCTTCCGTGCAAGCTGCCGAGCTGAAGGTTAGGCCCTGCAACAGAGCCATTGCCCGAAGCCTTCCTGTTGGATGCGTGCATGGCTCTCGTGGCAGCACCTTGATATCGCTGTGCTATGGGCGTGCCCCTGAACTGGACCCAACCAATCAATCCAGGCGGAGTTGTCCCATGGACATGCGAGCCGCTTTCTCTACACCAACCCAACCGTAGGGCACGTTGTAGGCACCGACTGTGCACAACATCCAGTGCTACCCGGTGCACCCAGTCCCTGTACGTGTGCCCTCTAAAGCATTTGGCACCACGACTCATGCCACCTAATGAGCCTTTGGTCGCCCTCACGCTCCCCCCTCCCCCTCGCGGCCCCCGCCCCGTGCCCAGTCCAGGGCTGAGAGTCTGGCAGCTGCCGGGGACTTTGTTCGTGCCGTGGGGCTCCTGCGCCAGGCGGTGGCCCTGGACCCCTCCAGCGGAGCCCTGCAGGAGATACATGCACAGGTGGGGATGGAAGGTCTGGCATTCCCGGCGTTCTTACCATTATGTGGCGCCAGGTGTACTCTCAAGGCAGGCAAGAAGTGGGCGGCTCACCGTCAGGCACACAGTGCGTGGAAGGCACGCAGGCCTTATGGGTTGCTACCGCTACGGCATGACACGGGCGTCTGTTACTGCTGCCAGCGGTGAATGCGTGTGGAAGCGTGAGCAAGGCCGAAGTGGGCTTGCACTTGCAGAAGTTACGATACGTGGCATCGGACGCTGTTTGAGAGCGGGGCGGGATGGGAGGGCGCATGCAATAATGCATTTGCACAGCCCATGACCCACGGGTCAGTTTGCGCGTGGCCATGGACCCTTCCAGCGGGCGCTACAGGATGCCCAGGCATAGGCCCGGCTCCTGGGGCCAGCGCAGGAGGGCTTTTCAGGGCCAGCGACTGCAGGCCCCGTGTAACACTGTGTTTGAGTTTTGCGACCGCGGTTACCTACCGCACAATGTCCACGTTTACTCGTTGCCAAGGTTACGTGAAGGCCGACTGATCAGGGGCAACCTGCAGTGTGGACAAGCCGTTTTCAGCCCACTTTCGGGACGTTGTACTCGGGTCTAGCTGGTGCTGCAGTGCTGCATGCACCTGAAGTCGTGGGACGTGGGGCTCCGCAATGTCCTTCACGGTTATGGTGATGGGTTGGGACCAGCACCCTATGAAACGTACACTAGTTGTGACGCATGATTTACTCTGCATGCACGTTTTATCTCGCCTCTGCCGCCTCGCCTGCACCAACGCTGCCAAAGCTGGGCCGTTTCTGGCCCCTTGGCCTCGTCAGGAGGCTGGGGTGCTGACAGCGCGCATGTGCACGCAGTGCTTGCAGGCAGTCCGCCGCCCACGCCCCTAGGCAACCCCACGCCCCTAGGCAATGCGCACCGTTGGTTCCCATTCCCCCATGTCGCTTCACGAGGTACTGTTGTGTCGCACAGTGCAGTACATACTTGAGGTATTAGACTGGTACATATACTTGAGGCCAACGTCACGGCTTTGGTACAAGACTGGTACATATACTTGAGGCCAACGGTCCATGGCTAAGAGTGTGGGGGAACCCTTGGCGCGCTGCCCAACCCGCCCCCGCCCCCAGGTACTGCTAGAGCTAGGCCGCACGTGGGAGGCGGTGCAGACCGCCGCGCGCGCTGCGCAGCTGTTGCCGGACTGGGCGGAGGCGCACGTGACCCTGGGACGTGCGCAGCTCAATTACGGGGAGGTGGGTGCTGCTTCAGGCACGCCGTGCGGGTGGATGCTGGTATCACGGCCCGACATGACATACCACGTGCGCCGGGGCGTTGCGTTGTATGCGCTGTAGCCAGGAGCGCCCACGGCACCAGGAACGTGTTGGGTCGCGGCCGTTTGGGACTGTTAAATCACCCCATCCTGCCTGCATGTTTGTGGAGGGTCGTCTGTTAGGCACACAGGCCGCTGTCAGCTGCTGCTGTGCAGCACGGCGTGTGTCTCAAGCTGGTTGGTGTTGCGTACGCTGTGTGTGCTGCGAGCTCCTGCGCTGGCGCCGTTCGCCCAAGGATAATATCGTTGCAGCATGACGGCCTAGGAACAACCAGGACCACCTACCACACTAGTATCAGATTTGCGTGCTTACGTGGTCAAAAACGCAAAATGACGTGCCGCAGCCCACATGCCCGACTGTTGTGCGGTGCTGTCGCAGCCCATCCTGGCGGAGGCATCCTTCGACAGGGCTCTGGAGCTCGAGGTGAGTTGATGTTATGGCCCTAGGATTTGGAAAGAAGAGCGGTCTCGTGCAGGGTTATGGATGGAGACTGCGTGTTGCGGTTTGGTATCATGAATGCGAAAATGTGAGTGACGTCCAGATCAGTTGCGGGGCCAAGCCGCACGAGCTCTGTTTGCCTGTTGCTAGAGTCGGGGGCGGATATGTCCACAACTTCATGCAAACCAGGCTCCCTGCAACAATGGCACGGCTTCGCCTCGACTGGCCAGCATGCATGCGCAAGGTACCTTGCAAGCACTGTACCGTACATTGTGTTCCAACAGTTATTGTGTGGTATTGAGCCCTAGTGTCCGTCCGGGATGAGCTGCTATTGCTTGTTGCCCGCGTGAATGTGTGTGAGTGCCTGTGTGCCTGCCTGCCTGCTCCCTGAAGCCCGAGGATGCGGAGGGCGTGCGGCGGGAGCTGGAGGAGGTGCGGCGGCTGGCGGCGCGACAGCGGGCGCTAGGGCCTGGGACGCGGGCTGTGGTCGGGCGCTCGGGCCAAGAGGGGCCAGTTGAGGGTGGCGGGGCCGATGGCGGGGACGGTGGCGGCCAAAGTCCTGGAGCCACTCCGTGTGGTGCAGTCAGCAGCGGTGATGGGAGCGCGGTGGACAAGGGGAAGCAGCAGTAGCGTTGGGTGTGTGCCATTGATTGGCGAGGTGTGCGTGAGCGCGCACGTGAGGAGTGACGGACACGGTAATAGAGGGCACGTGCGTGACGGTGAGGTTGCAAGGGCAAGGCGGCGGCAGGGCTGCATGCAGCGAGTACTGCATTGGTGCTGGCGGCGATGCACGTAAGGACATATGGCCGTGTCGTTGCCCCAGGGGGCGTTCAACTGCTTGCGCAGGTGGTTGTGATGGACCGGCAGTGCCAGCGGCTCAACGGGGTCCCGTGGTGCAGGTGCCGGAATGTCGCATAGCGGCATAGGTTCTAGGACGGACACGAGAAGCGCCGGACCCCCTCCGGAGCTTGTAACTTTTCAAGGACTACAGCCCGATGTCCTACATACCAGGTCCTACAGACTCGGTCCAGTAAGCCAATGGAGGCTGGGTAATGGGCAGCAGCCTACTGCATGCTGATGTGCATGTCCCCTATGATGAAACAGGTTGCAACAAGTGGAAGGGTGGGAACAGGTGGGAAGCGCAGGATTTGCTGATCGGGACCATCAGGGGCGGAGGGAAGCCGGGAGGGCGTGACAAGACCTGCATGGACAGGGGCCTCCCTTGGAGTATGGCTTAGCAATATTCAGCAGTATCTTCAGTTGTAGCGTCACACCGGGCCGCACGGCCTATCTGCGCTTTTAGTTTTCAGCCACTGTTTGATATACTAAGACTGCTTTGCAAGGAACAGCTGGCTCGGCCGCGGCGGGCAGGGTCGGCAGGCAGGTACAAAGCGTACAAACATACCACCTTGTACCTCGCCCCATACTTGATGCACATGCCATTTGAGTACGGCGTGCCTGTCTTTAAAGTCTCATGGTCTGGACTTGGGAGACGTTTGATACTTGGGCGTGCCGGCCTCCATTCCCACGACATCCTAACTGCTTCCAAGCGCACCCAAACCTGTCCTTTCGCAGCCTCCTTATCCCCGGCGATGTGCCAAAGGCCACAGAGCTTTACCGTTGCAGGCACTGCTTGCGCGAGTGCGAGAGAGCGTGCGGGAGGCTGACTCGCGACGCACATGTCAAGGCAGGCACATGGACAGCGGTTGCAAACAAGCTGGCGCCCCGCGCTCTGCCAGTGACCTAATCCTTTCTTTAAGGCTTTTAATACGCAATATTTCAATGGTATGCGGCGCACAGAGCTGAGGGGTGCGCTGCGACGCCCCTTCAGGCGCTCACGCTCCTGTCGCAGATCTTCTGCCGCAGGAGCAGACGTTTGCTTGCACTATATATCATGGTGTTCGAAAGCGCAAGGCTGTCTCGAGCGCTTGAGAGATCGTTTGTGACCGTACGGCAGGCACATCTTTCCGCCTCGGCCCTCGTGTCATGGTCTGGAGCCACAGCTCCGAATGCTTTGGGTATAATACTGAGCGGTATACCCGACACTAGGGTCACTTGCGTCACCTTACACTTCGCTTGCGTGCAAGTCAGTTGTCGGGTGCTACTATGGCGATGCTCGTGAACAAGCGTGTGTCTGGCGCTTTCGGCCAGCGTGCCCCGGCCCGCTCCAGCCGGGTGGCCGCTGTGCGCCCCAGCCGCAGCAGCGTTCGCGTGTCTGCTACCGCTGCCACTGATGCCGACCTGGGCTTCAAGAAGATGCGCGATGGCATTAAGGTCGCTGCCGACGAGACCCTGCTGACCCCTCGCTTCTACACCACCGATTTCGATGAGATGGAGCGTCTGTTCAGCCTGGAGATGAACAAGAACCTGGACATGGCTGAGCTCGAGGCCATGCTGGCTGAGTTCAAGCAGGACTACAACCAGCGTCACTTCGTGCGCAACGAGGTGGGCGCTCCAGCCAATGCAAAGCAGCAGCAAGGTTGGCCGATGCAGCAGGGTATTATCCAGCTTGGGTTGTGTGCTTGTAGACCTTCAAGGCCGCCGCGGAGAAGATTACCGGGGACACCCGCAAGATCTTCATTGAGTTCCTGGAGCGCTCTTGCACTGCTGAGTTCTCGGGCTTCCTGCTCTACAAGGAGCTTGGACGTCGCCTGAAGGCGACCAACCCCGTCGTGGCTGAGATTTTCACCCTCATGTCCCGCGACGAGGCTCGCCACGCTGGCTTCCTGAACAAGGCCATGTCCGACTTCAACCTGGCTCTGGACCTGGGCTTCCTGACGAAGAACCGCAAGTACACCTTCTTCAAGCCCAAGTTCATTATCTACGCCACCTACCTGTCTGAGAAGATCGGGTACTGGCGGTGAGTCGCTTACCCGCTTGGCATCTGCCCCTCTCTTTCTTCGATGCCTAGAACGTAGGAGGATGGGGTGCAGACGGGCAAATACGTAGTTGCCTTGGCGGAGCCTGTTTCCCAACCCACCTGGTTAGGGGCCTCCCTTCGTGCAGTCCTGACTCCCCCCGCACCCCTCCCCTTCCTCCTGTACTTCCCTGCAGCTACATCTCCATCTACCGCCACCTGCAGCGCAACCCCGACAACCAGCTGTACCCCCTGTTCGAGTACTTCGAGAACTGGTGCCAGGACGAGAACCGCCACGGTGACTTCTTCACCGCCGTGCTGAAGAGCCAGCCGCACATGATCAACGACTGGGTCGCCA
Organism: Chlamydomonas sp. KOR1; assembly: GCA_036984285.1. NCBI lineage: Eukaryota > Viridiplantae > Chlorophyta > Chlorophyceae > Chlamydomonadales > Chlamydomonadaceae > Chlamydomonas > Chlamydomonas sp. KOR1. The sequence continues at coordinate 61,379 of BQMZ01000298.1, read as the reverse complement.
AGCTGTGGTCCCGCTTCTTCTGCCTGTCCGTGTACATTACCATGTACCTGAACGACCACCAGCGCAGCGCCTTCTACGAGTCGCTGGGCCTGAACACCACCCAGTTCAACCAGCACGGTGAGTTGCTCCGCTGAGGAGCGGTTTTGTGGGCACAAGCTAGGTTTCGGCAGTGGGGGTCGGAACCAAGGATTCGGCTCTGCCCGACGGTGAAGGGCACTGTGCGGTTGGGCTTTTTCATTTGTCGATGGCAGCTGCATTAGCACACTTAGCGTACTGTCTGCTGGGGACTCTGAACATTCAATCCAAGACGTCATGTGAAACGCAGCGGCTTTGGCGAAAATTGTGTGTTGCTGAAGTTCGGTGTGCTGGCGACTGTGGGGCGCAAGGACAGCACGTGCAGCTTGTTTCTCCGCGTGCGTACACAGCCGTGCCCGCAGAGAGCTTACGAACCGTGCATTGCTGATTCTTTCCCCCCCGCAGTCATCATTGAGACGAACAAGTCGACGGAGCGCATCTTCCCTGCCGTGCCGGACGTGGAGAGCCCCGAGTTCTTCACCCGCATGGACAAGCTGGTGAAGTACAACGAGCAGCTGGTGGCGATCGGCAGGTCGGAGCAGTCCGACGCCGTTAAGAACCTGATGCGCCTGCCCATCCTGGAGCGCATGGTGGCGGAGATCTTCCAGATCTTCATCATGACCCCCAAGGAGACCGGTTCCATCGACTTCGCGGAGAACAAGGCCGCGATCGTGTACTAAATATGCAATTGTAGCAACAGGGCGGCAGCAGCAGCTGCTGGGGTGTAGGTACAGTTACGGGTTCGTGGCGGATTGAAGGGCAGCCGCGTGCATGACAGGCGGCGGTGAGTGGAGCTGGCTTTGTGCTGGGACGTTGCGCTGTGGTGGTTGCCAAAGCGCACAATGCGTAATTCCGCTCGATAATGCCATGCATGCTGACTGTAGCCCTCGTCTGGAAGCAAACGAGAAGAGAGCAGGAGTTGGTGTGGGAGGGGCAGGCGGGCCCTTTGTGGTGCCCAGGTGAGCTCAAGTCTGTTTTTTGTTGCGTGCGTGTTGGAGTGAATGAGCACACTGGATATGGTGTAAAGACGTCGGACCCAATGTGGCTTTGACCGAGGTGTAACCTCGGTTGCATGTAGCATTTTGCACTGGAGACTTCTGGTGCACGTATTGATACGAGCGGTGATATGCTCGCCCAACGTTTCGTGTGCTGTGGTGATGGGCCGGCTCCAGTGCTTCTCTGGGACCGACAGGTGGACATTTTGTTGATGGACTCGACCGGAGCGGTGCTGTCGTTAGTGCAGCATGCAGGTTGATTTTCGGAGCAAGTTTGGATGCGGAGCGCTTCGGGGCGCCTGTAACCAATGCCGTACAACGGACCATTGCACGGCGCCTTGCTGTTGCTGTTGATCCCAGGCAAACACCTTTGTGGGCGCCGGGGCAGGGTTGAATCGATTGCTTTCAACCGGCCACTACATAGCCGGCTGTCTGGTAATATGCAACATTAGTGAGACCTTGGACATGATCGCGGACCCTACCTGAAGCCTAAACGAAAAAGCCACCTGGATATCACGTTACATGGTTTGCGCAACGGGACGTGCAATCTAGCACTGGTCCCACGAACAGACACAAAAGTCAGAGGTGTGCAGGTGGACACATCAACGGGAAATCATCTGAGAAGATTACACGGCCTCAGCACCCTGCTGCACCCTGTCATGAAAACCTGGACCACAAGCCAGGATGCGAATGTTACTGGACTACTTTACAGATGTGTTGCAATTTGGCTGGCTTCGGATGTTGGAGCTCCATGTTCCCGACCTTGCAACTAGCCGTCAGAAAGGTAGCCGTCAGAAAGGCAGCGCATGGCGGACAAGCGCCTCCCTAATGTCTGAACACAACAGCGGGAGTATTGCCGGTAGTGCCAGCCTTACGGTGAGTAGTGGCACAACTGGCACACTGTGGCCAAAAGAACACACGATTCGGCTCTCAGCAGTACCACTATCAACCCCTAGCTACCCGACAAGTGCGTGAGTCCGACGGGTTATCAGCACAGGCTCAATGGCGGATTGCAGCGCCGCCTCCCCTCGGACGCCTTGCTCCACCCGCTATGTAATGTAAACCTACTTCGCTGGTCACCACTGACATCGCTATCGCCGGCCCTACTGACCGGTTCCTCCACACCGCCGCTCCACAGATTTTGCCCCCGCCTCCGTAAGCGCTGCTACCACCTCCCTGCCGCCCGGCCTTCATCCCGCTCCGCCTCACACCAGTGCTTTACACCAGCTCCCAGTCCTCCCCGAGCTGCCCCCGCCCCCGCCCTCCCCCAGCCCCTCCGCGGTGTAGTCCTCGTCCAGCACCCCCGCGCCGCTGGGCCCCCGCCGGCGCCGTGCCCCTCCGCCCCCGCCCGCCGCCCCCTCGCCCTCCCCGCCCGCCGCCGCCAGCGTCATCAGCGGCGCCGCGCAGTGCTCCCGTGCCAGGCGCTCCAGGCGCTGCAGCAGGTCCTCCAGGTCTCCTGCGGGCAGAGTGTACAGTACGCCCATTCCTACGTTATGGATATGTATCTCTGCTTCCCTTGCTGTCATAGCCCAACCCACTGCCTTGTCCCCTTAACAATATGTGCAGGCCCAGGAGAACCGTACGGTACAGGCTACGTAACCGCACCAGATGCACCTTGCCGGTCCCTCTCCTCTGTACCATCGCTGCCTTCCGCAGCCCTTTTCCGTCGCGCACCCTAGGCGACCCACTTCGCCTCGCCCACAGCAAACGACCTTGACCCGCCGCCGCACTTCATCCGCGGTAGGGGAACCCCATGCCTTGCAGCACGCGCCCCACGCGTGTCGCGCGGGCCAGTTCCACACGCCTGACCCCGCAGCCCCCGCCCCACCTGGCCCGCTGCACACGAAGCCGATGGCCATGGACGGGTCCAGCGAAGCGCCCGGCAGCACCCGCACCACGTCGCAGAAGTACGAGCCCAGCGCGCTGCGGCTGGCGGCCTGCGCTTCGTGGGGGTCCAGGTACAGAAAGGAGGGCGAGGGGGCGGGGGAGGCGGAGGGCGGGGAGGGCGCGAGGGAGGACGAGGAGGGTGGTGGGGAGGGGAAGGAGGCCTCTTGCACGCCGCACACATACAGCGAGGCGCCAGGGCGGCCGCCCACGATGCCCACGCTCTGTGGCCAGCTCAGCACGGCGGCGAGCTGGGGCAGGTACAGCGGGTTGACCTGGGTGGGGGTCCGGGGGTTAGGGGCCAAGGTGAACAGTGCACTGTGGGGGGCTATGTGGAGGGTGGTCGAGGCAGGGCCGGAAGGCGGGGAGCAGGGTGTAGGGCAGAGTAGGCAAGTGGGGTGGGGCATTGAGTTCGAGTGGAAGGGTGCAGGCTGAGATGCAGTGCACTGTGGGGTGTAAGACTGGGGCGCTCAAGGTGGGTTGGCGGTTCTCGGGCGCTGCGGACGGGCTAGCTTAGCAGTTCAACGGCAGGCAGGAGCGCCGTGTTATGCAGAGCATGCGCCCCATGACGATCAACCCAGAAGCATCGGTTGTCGTGGAGTGTCTGCATGTACAAGTCCCTTGAAACTGACAGCCACAGGCAAGTCACTGCGACGTTTCTGCCAGCTGCGGACAAGCAGTTCGGGTGCTCCCTGAGCTTGCCCGGTGCCAGTGTTACGATATGCGTAGCAGTACCTGACAACTCGTCACAATCGCGATCTGTACGGTAGTGCCCCCAACACCTCGACATCCCGCCAAGGCCCCAGAGCAACCCCTCAGTCCGTCACGCCTCTTCCCCATAGAAACCCAAGCACCTCCTGAACCAACGCGTCAGGCCCCGTTGGTCCCCGTACCTTGTCCATGCCGAGTGTGAGCGGCACCAGCAGGAGCAGTGGCGACCCACCACCGCCTCTCCGCCTCCCGGACGGCCCCGCTGCGACACTGCCATTACCGTTGCCGCTGCTGCTCGCTCCCGGTATCTCCCCGTCCCCTTGCGGCCCGCCACCCTCCGCCTGCCCCTTCGGCCCTGCGCCCGCCGCACACCCCGGTGCCAACTCCCCTCCATCCGGCCCCCCGCCGTCTGCTGACCCCGCTCCGCCATTCCCGTGCTGCCCAGACACCCCGTTGCTAGCCCCTCCGCACAGCGAGCAGCCGCCTTTGCCCCCATGCCCCTGCTGCTGCCCTCTCTCCCCGGCAGCCTCCGGCTCTTGGCCGCCCCCTGTCCCCTCGCCGTGCTGGCAGCTGCCCGGTAGCCCAGCCTCAGGGCCTGACGCCGCTGCCGCGGGTCCTTGCTGTCCGCACGCTACTGCACCCGCAGCCCGCGGTGACGCCGCGGTGCTGCTCCGCCCGTGCCCGTTGGCGTGCACAGCTGCGCAGCCGGGAGGCCAGCTGTAGCCGTTCTGCGAGGGCGTGGAGGCGGCCACGGCCCGCAGCGACGCTGTGTCCAGTTCGGGCGCGCCCCCTCCTGAGCCGCACGCCACGTGCAGCTGCAGACCCATGGGTCGGTGCTGCTCCCCCAGCTGCTCGAACAGGGTCTCCAGGCCCTTGCACAGCATCCACGGCCCCACCCAGCGCCCCGGCACGATCCTGCACGGTGCAGCGTCACGGTGGCAGTAAGCAGTGTGGGGGCGGCCTGGTGAAGGGCTAAGGGCGTAGGGCCACGTGCATGTGCATGCACTAATGGTTGCCTGTTGTGGCCTCGAGTGCCACACAGAGGCAATGCAGTGTACTTTTTGTCGCTGTACGCCGTGGCCTGTAGGGCAGTACACTGGTGCGACTGGCGCGGGGCCTGTGTTACCTGGGGGCCTTCCCACTGCCCTTCCCATCCTCAGCCGACCTGTCGAACCCAGGGAGCCCCCCTCGACTCAGGCATGCTCCTGCTCACCCGGCGGCAGTTCCCGCTAAGCATATGCTGTGTATGGACAGGGGGGCGTCCGGCTGGTCGTAAAACAAGTCGACGTAGGCCTGGATGTCCGGCAGCGTTTCCGGTGTGCGAAGCCACGACCTGCCGATGGTGACGCGCACTAAGGCCTGCAATAAACAGGCCCGGGTAGGGTAGTGAGGTGTCCTGGCTCACTCTCAGTCCAAAGTTCCCGCGATTGTGCCTGGCCTACCTCAGCCAGCAGCATTTGGCCGCTTCGGATGGTGCAACCCCAACCAACATCACTCGTTATCATCGAGGGGCCTGCAAGCAACTAGCAACACCAAGCGTTAGCCGGGAGCGACGAAGAGCATTCCGCAAAACCCTGGTTCGCCTTGCTGCACCTACCGAGCGCTGGAAAGTCTCGCCGATACGTGAACCACAGCCGAGAGCGGAAGTCTGCCAACATAGCCTCGAGAGACTGCGGGGAAGGAGGCAACGCGTCATCGGCTGGCAACACTCTATGTCGGAGACGTCCGCCCTCTCCTTCGTCAAACCGACCTCCTGGTCCAGTGTCTTCGTGTCCGACGACTGGTCCCAGAGGCCATAGTATGTGCCCAGTAGCCAAATTGGATGCTGGGACAGGCTGGTCGTTCCCTGCACAAAACAGGGAGGTCGCGCGTCGGAGGGAGCTCTCGCAACAGCTGACTCTAGCCCTCAGCGCTGAGTAGTGAGGGCTTACGTGCATCATATCCGCAAGTTTACGAAGTCTTAACGCTTGTGACATGCTGAAACCTAGCTGAGAAAGCTTCAGGTAAAGGGCTGCAGGAGTGGAAAGGGCAACTACAGCGCTAGAAGACGTGCTAGATGGCATCTCCCTTGCATTGGCTCTCTAGATGCCGCCTTTCAAAGTCACGACAGCGGGAGAGGTTGGGCAGTGGGGCTTCTAGGTCAATTAGCAACACCCTGCGTGGCAAGCACCACGCTTAAATTGGGCATGTTTACACAGAGACAAAGCATTGTGTTTGTAATGTTGCAGCCGTTCTTTGCGTCAGCAGTGCCTCTGCACTTTTCATTGCGGAGGAATGGGTCTTTTGGGATTGGGTTTGCTGACGAGCTGACCCTGTGATGACAGCCTACACAGCGGCGTATCCGGTCATGGCGAGAACTCATTTGTATTGATGCTAAGCCGCTACGTTTCCAACCACTCCAGGCCCCACAGCTTTCTCAGAGAAGCGAAATGCGAGCACCTGCGCAGCTGCTTGCCTAAACTGACATTCGTGTAACTTTACTTGATCATAGTATGGATACAGGCGATTACAGCGGGAGTGGTTATAGAGGGGGTGGCGCATATAGAGGTCGGGGAAGGAGCGGAGGGGGATATTTTGGCGGAGGACGAGGAGGATACAACGACAACTACTACGATGATAGAGGAGGGCGTGGAGGAGGCAGGGGGTATTATGAGGGCGGAGGGCGCGGAGGTGGGGGTCGGTACAACGATTATGACCGACCACCAAGGGGTGGCTACCAGGGTGGAGGCTACCAGGGCGGTGGCTACAACCAGGGAGGATACCAGCAGGGAGGATACCAGGGCGGTGGTTACCGAGGGGGCGGAGGGCAATTCCAGGATGGTGGATCGCGCCGGGGATTCCGAGGCTCGCGGACATGGCATAATCCAGGTACAGCATTGATACCTCTCAGCAAAATAAGTACCAGGGGCGCAGTTACTTGTTGCCGCTGGGCGCGCTCTCTGTTTTCAGCGAGCCTGGGCTGGCAGGCTTCTGACACTGGGTGCCTCCCTGCCTGCAGGGCAAAAGCGGCAGCAGCAGGTCAACACGAACCCACCTCCAAACCTCACGCTGCTAAAAACGATTCAGGCTCACACGGGGGCCATCACCGCCATGGCGTACGACCAGGCCACCAACGCGGTGGGTGCCGATGGCTCAGGGGACGGGTGCGGTTGGGGAAGCCTCGGTGGGTGGCGGTGGGCAAGGAACGCCACCGCGTGCCTGACTCTCCATGCCAGGGCCACAGCGCTGGAATAACTGCTAGGATGCCGACCGTCCTAGTCAGGGTCACGGAGGGACATGGCGAGAGGGGCGCTGTCTTGCACGTGGACTGTTCTGAGTACTGCCCTAGCGTGGCAACGCCCTCCCACCGCTCCTCGTCCGCCTGCATCCACCTTGAACGTGTACAGCCTCCCCTCGTCCCGTGCCTTGTGTTGTTGCAGCTCTTTACTGGCTCCAAGGATGGCAAGGTGAAGCAATGGGACTGCACCACCGGACAGGCAAGTGTCGGGGTGGGCCGAGAACTCCTTGCGAGAGACTGGGTAGGGTAGCGGGACTGCCCAATGATCGGGGCGAGGTCCGGGCAGTGGGTCCTGGCACAGGGGGCAGGCAGGCCCCACCTTGCTGACAAGCGGCGCGCAGCGGCACAGCGGAGCTAGCACCTCTGCCCTCCTATCCCCCTGCAGCGGGCCTGCCCACGGGGTGCGGCCCGCTGCATGGCGAGCTGGTCGCCTGCAGGCAATGTGACGACAGCAAAACCAAGTCGCAGCGCAAGGTGCACCGTCTTGGGCCCAACGGGTTCCTTTTGGTTGTGGTCAGTAGGTTATTCGCCGCGCGGTGAGGAGCCGCAGGCGGTCAAAGGGCGGGCCCCAGGGTGCCCCGGGGAGGCAGGGTCGGCAGGGTCGGTCAGACAGGCGGCAGCTCTGGCAGCGGAGGAGCGCGTCAGGGTTGGGGATGCAGCACAGGAGCTATGGGTGTTGCGGTCCCAGCACCAACGTGCACTGTCCTCACGTCCTCTGCGCCGTAAGGACACTGGCGGGGGTGTCTGGCGCACTTGGTTCGGGCCTGCAGTGCTCCCAGAGGGAGCAGGATGTCTGCCGGGGGCGGCAGCATGCTTACTGCGCCTTAAAGTCGTCGAGGCAAACGGCAGAGGGTGGGCGAAATGGCGGTGCCGCGGCGGAAGGGGGAAGCAGGCAGCCGGGGCTCGTGCTGCAGCCTCCTGACACCACCTGTGCATGCCGAGCGAGCGGGGGCCAGGTGCTGGCTTCCCTGGCTGCCCCCGCTGTCCAGGCGAGGTGCCAGCAGTCAGCCCCTGGTCATGGCAAAGTCGCCCGCAGCTTGGAAGAGGTGGCGGCGCAGGCGGTCAGCAGCTGGCGCTGCGCTGCCTTCCAACGTTGGGACCATAGTAGGCGGGAGCCTACGGGCTTTCGGGGCTGAGCGTCCGTGTCGTGCACCTGGCCTGGCTGCACCTGCCAGCCAGCCAATCGGTTCAGCCTCGCTCCTTGAGCGGGCCATGACGGGGGGTCCAGGCGTCAGCTCCGCCAGCAGTATCACGGTCATATGTGCTGGCCTCGGAGCCTGAACGCGGGCGGCCTGCAGCATATCGCTGTGCACGGCGTCAGTGTTCCGACTATGACAACTAACGCTTTCCCCTCCATCTGTCGCCATCGCCATCCGAGTCCACATTGGCACGGGTTCGCAGCAACTGCGCCACCTTTCATAGGTTCATCATCAGAGCTGTGCAACGTCCTGTCCTTCTCTCCCCAGGCGGTGCACGAGGAGACACTGGGCGGCCAGGTGGACGCCATCCTGTTCATTCAGGTGCGGCAAGGAATGCGAAAAGCCATGAGTGTCAGAGGGCTAAGCGTGCTGCAAAAGGGCGTACCGTGGCGGCAACGGGCTGCTGAGGACGCCAAAGGGCATGGTGCAACAGCCAGCAGTCGTTTGGATGACGGTTAATCACGAGCCTGCCGTCAGACGTGGCCGTTGGGGGCCTTGGCCCCGCGAGCGGTAGATTGCGATGCTGGGGTCTCCTCAATGCCTAACGCCTAGGCCTGGGCTATCGTACAGCCACGTCATGCAGAGGAGTCGACTCCGCACGGCGTTGGCACGATTCTACATGCGAGCGTTACCGCCGCTTCCGCAGCGCCGCTCCGACACAGCCCCTCCTGCTGCTACCTGGTACTGCTCCTGCAAGTGCACCGCCAGGCGACGTGTAGACCTCTGCACCGTGCTCATGCGAGCTGTGCACGGTCCACCCCCAATCCAAGTGCAGTGTCGCCTATCTCCATCTCGTTGCCTAACACGTCCGCCACTGTTGCGGTTCCCCTCCAGGGCTTCCTGTTCGTGGCGTACGTCAAGGGAGACCCCCGCATGCAGGACGGCATCATCAACTTCTACAACACAGCAGCGGGGAAGACTCAGATGATACCAGGGCACAGGGTGCGTTGCGTTGGGGCGTGCTCGGCCAGCCAGCGGGCAGGGGTTGCCTGCTAGCCGCGGCGTGGTAGTGACCGGCTGGCTGCCTCGTAGCGGTGCCGGGCAGACGGTGGCACGCGGCAGCCATGTGAGCGTGTGCCAATGGCGACCGGGGGGCAAGTGGGCTGGATGCTGAGCGCTTGGATGTTCCTGCCGCGTGAGATTGCATACGGGCCTACGCTTTCAGCCGTGTGTCTGTATAGCAATGGCTGCGGTTTGCGTTTTGCTGGCGGCATGGCTTAGCAGCGCCTCCCCGTGTCGCCTGCCGCTGTCTGTCCTCGCTCGGCTGCATTAGCTTGCCTCCTGCTCCGGCCCCGCCCCCGCCCCCGCCCGCAGGGCCACATCAACCAGCTGATGGCGGCCAACAACCTGCTGTTCTCGTGCAGCCAGGACAACAGCATCCGCGTGTGGGGCATGGAGGGAGAGGCGTTCGTGTGCAAAGTAAGCAGGCGGCGGCTTGGGGGCGTGCGCTGGGCTGAGGTCTTGCCCGCATGGAGCTGAGAGCAGTGGGGCTAGCAGCCACTTTTGCCCATGGGGGACCTATGTAGTACGGACTACGGAGGAACTCGGCGCCCTTTTTTCTGTCCTCGTGCCCCGGGGGCGAGAATCGTGGTCGCGGCAGCTCAGCTGGAGAGTGGGAGGAGCACTGCAGCAACCAGCAAGGGCACCGCCTCCTTGCTTGGTGTCCTCTACATCGCGTGCAATGAATGGGGTTGGGATACTGCATCCCATTCATGTCGTTGGCGCAACGATCTATCCAGCACGGCCCGTCCAAAGCGCGACTTTTGTCGCTTTCGACTGGTACTGTGGTCTCTGCTGCACACCGTGGCCGGCTCGCAACGCACTGCCTCGACTTCCTCATCGAAGGCCTTACCTGTGACCCGGCCACCCGCCTGTCCCCGCAGCACATCCTGGACAAGGACACCGGGGGCCACACGCACGCCATCTACAGCATAGAGATGATCAACGGCTTCCTCATATCGGGCGACGCGTCGGGGTGCCTCAAGGTGCGGCGGGCGCCGTGGGAGGTGCGGCCGCGGGGCCGACAGCGTGGCCAGCATTGCAGCTGCCACGGGGCGCGGCTCGACCCGCGGCTGCATGCTGCTTTTATGCCATGCGCAGCGGGCCCTGGCCTGGGTTGGAAGTCGTTAGCTGCCCGTTTCTTGCGCAGGAAGCCATGGGCGCTATTGCTTTCTTGCACACAAGCGGGGCGAACGCAGAAGGAGTGAAGTATTGGGCCGCCCACCGCAGTTGATATCACCTGACACCTGCCCCGCGAGTACGCCCCGTTCGTGATCTCTCGCAAATTGCTGCGCGCAGGTGTGGGACAGCGCCTCCGGCACCTGCACGCAGACGTTGGAAAAGGCGCACAGCGGCATCATCTCCTCCATACTGCAGTACGGGGTAGGTGGCTGCAGTGCATGCAGGGTAGGCAGTACACGGGCGATTGCCGCCGAACGGAAGCGGCGTGGAAGCAGCGCTAGGGCGCCGGGTGGGCGGGTTGGTGAGCTGCAAAGACGAATGTCTGGAATGGGTGAAGGGTTAACGCCCTGCGTAGTCTGCACGTCCTTTCCACACGGTCAACCGTGTCGTACTGCCGTGGTGACGGCACCCTTGACTGGCGTCGCAACAGACTGCCTGCCATGTGTTGTGGCTGTTGTTAGGTACCTGCTCCAACCGGCCGTACCGTGATTCCTATTGCAGTATTGCGCACGGCACAACGGTATGCCGTCCGTTGCGGTTGTCCTCGCGCGCAGAACAACATCCTGACCGGCTCCGCGGACGGCACCATGAAGGTGTGGGAGCTGGTCAGCCCCCCCATGCCTGGGGCGGTGGTCAAGCCGGAGCCCATCGACTGTTTCTTCGGGGACGACGCGGGGGGCAGGGGCCGGTACCGCTCGGTGAGTACGATGTACGACAGTATGGTATGAGTGTCGCAAAAGGGTTACTCCTGCAGTGGTCGGTGACCGTACTCGACGCGTTGGTGTTACGGGACGTGCTGCGGTTGGCGCTGGGCACAGGGTCCGCCTTCTGCGTGAGGCGGTGGCGCCCATATGCGGGGGGTTGGCTGGTCACGTTGCAGAAGAATGAACGTCAGGACGGCAGATGGTCGTTGGTGCAACGTACACCGTGCACAGCTGGCTGGCGGGCTGCCCTGGCGTGCCACCGCACGCCGAGACTTCTGGGTCAGTGACGAACTGCCGTCTACCACATGACCGCCACCCTGGGTGATTATAACCGTGCCCCTTGCCTCCGCAGTTCCCTTGCCGCATTGTTTGTTCGCACTGCTGAATAGCGCTTGCGCCACTTCTCTGTGCACGGTAGGCCCTGACCCGCGATGCCTTAATAAAACTAAATGTGCATGCTGTTGTTAACTGTTGCCGTTCTCCGTCGTCCATTGCCCGGTGCGCAGCCCACCAGCGCCAACGCCATCCTGACCATGGATGGCACGCCCGACAACAAGGGCGAGTCCATGCTGGCCATCGCGTCGTTGTTCCAGGGCGTGTCCATATTCAACGTGGACAGCAACATGCAGCTGCTGGGCACGCTGCCGCAGGTGGGCGCGTGTGGGTTGCCCGGGATGCAGGTGTGGGGGTGATCCGGGGGCAGGCCGGCTAGGAGTAGGCAAGAGCTAGTGCAGCAGTCCTGGGCCCCGCAGCACACCCTGTCATTGAGTAATGTAGTTTACAGTGATGTAGGGTGCTGGCAAGTACAGACCGTAGTAGGCAGCAGCCGGAGGCGTGCGGCGTCGGTGTGAGTTGGTGTGGTGGCTGCTAAGGGCTCGGTTTGAGCGTGTAAAGTCTAGGTCTAGGGTTAAAGAGAACGCACGGCCAGGTGCGATGGTTTGCCAGTGCCGTCCCTTGTTGCTGCTGTGCTCAACCTACCTTAGGTAGGCCTCACGGTAGGCCTCACCCCCCTGCACAACCAGGCGTACCAACCGTGTCGTGCCGCGTGCGCCTGCCCCCACCCATACCCCCACCGTGCCTCCCTGACGCCTTATACGGTTCCTCGCGTTTTACGCGTACCCCCACTCGCTGCAGGTGGAGGTGTGCCGCGCCATCACCAGCATCCCGGGGGCGGCCGTCATCGCGGGGGACGACAAGGGCCAGGTGCACATCTTCAGCTGGGTGTGAGGCGGGCAGCGGGGAGGCGGGGCGCGGGTGTGGGGTGTGGCGTGCATGGCCGGGAGCGGTAGCCCGACCACAGGCATGCACCTTGCCGCACATATGGTACGGCAGGTGCGCTTCTGGCGCGGCCTTGTGCAGCTGAGTGCGAGCAGAAAAGCACGGGTGTTGGATGGTGGTTGGCAGATTTGGGTCGTACCTTCGCTTGTGAGGGGAGATGGATCTGGGCCGGGGCTCGGCGCCCTGCCGTGCTGTGACATTGTACGGCGCGGAGGAGCGGCCAGGCGCGATGCGTTGGCTAGGATTGACAAGACGTGCGGATGCTGTGGGTTGAAATGCTGGGATGGTGGCTGGTGCCTAGTGCAGCGCAACAGCTGTCATCTGGCTTGGCTGCTGCGTGCGTTGGCGGTTGTGGGGACGTCCAGGGGCAGGCAGCAGCAGCAACGCGCACAGCAGCCGGACGGAGCGCGAGTGCCACGCGCCGAACAGACGTGGTGCTACATGCCGAATGATGTTTACATTTAAGGATTTAGTAAAGGGAGGGCGCTAGCGTTGGCGTCGATGGTGCCTTGGTGTCGCCATGTGTGCGTGGCGCTTACTCGTGCACCGACTTGTGTCTTCTTGTCACCAAACTGGCATGCCGGGGCAGCTTCCGGGAGCAACACGGTGGTCTCCGGTCAGCAGGACGGCAAGAGAGTGTCTAGGACACGGGAAGCGCTGCGGCCCAGGCGTTTGGAACGAGGTGTCCCGAAAAGTTGTAGTTTGGTCAACTGAATGTGAGGAGCACATCGTTGCGACTGTTACCCATGTACGGTACCTCGCAGTGGTGCTCAGCGTCGCTCTTTGACCAGCCGCACCGTTTTAAGCCACCCGCCTGGGTCAACGCCGCCACCAGAGTCCACAGAAGCGGCTTTGTACAGGACGCATGCAACAACCGCCACCACCCACTCTCGCAGAATCTACCGTTATGGAGTCATGACATGGGAACATTCATGTCAACATCAGTACGCACCCGGAAGCCCAGGCTAGGAGCTGTCGCAGCACTAAGTACGGAAAGGAACGGCCCCCACCACAAAGAGGGACCCCTCCGATCCCACGCCGGCAATCGCTCCATGACACATCCCACATGCGTGATACCAAGTTACCAAGTCAGCTCCGCCGCAGTCAAAACAATTGAACATATCCGCACCGTGCCCACCGCCCAGTACACCGCCATCATCAGCTGTATGCACATTTACCAGCCGCCCCGCATGCCCCGCGACAGTGCCCGCGTTGAGGGTTCGTTCCTGGGCGAGCGACTACAAACGCACATGCACGCCACGTGAAAACCAACAAAGGGGCTGCAGTAACCCATACACTGCCAGCAGCGAGCTCGCAACCACAGGTACGGTAAAGCGTGAGCAATGTGTGCGGAGACCGGCAATACCGGTACACATCAGCTTGGTTCACCCAAACGGCAGCCCAGCCATGCGTCCGTTGACGCCACACATCCGCGGTAAACAAGAGCAATAAACAATGGTTAAATGCATGCGTTTACGAAAAGTACGCTGCCTTATTGGACCTAGTTTCGAGCTGCATTGACTGACACGGTTCCTGGCACGAGCCCCGTCACGGCTTGCCGTGCCCACCTTGCGCCGCCGCCCCTAACCGCGCCAAACCAGTACCGCTACTCCGGCGTCCGGCGCAAAACTGTCGAAGACATGCCACGCGGCGCACCACGAGACACAACTCCCCATCAGGTTTGAGCGTACGACCGCCAGGGCCACACCCACACCTCACTACCACTGGGTGCCTCGCTGCCACCGCTGGGTGCAGCATGCTCCTACTTGTACACCTCGCCATCGCCGCCTTCCTGCCGCATGCATTGCTGCGCTACCAGTGCCAGCCGCCCGCTAGACACCCGCTAGACACCCGCTCCGCTCTCAGCAACCAAGGAGCGCGGCGCAGTGTATTCCCCCGTCTGCTGAGGAGCGCAGGGGTCAACAACAAACACAAACACGCCAGTGCTTGCGCAAAAGGCGGCCTGATCATGCACTTTTCAAGCACTACAGTACAATGCAGTCGGCCACTGAACCAAAGCAAGCCTAAACCATACCACTGAACCAACGGCACCACCACCAGTATCCGTGCACGTGTACTTCCATGTACACCAGTGAGGAGGTCAGAGTCCAGCAGCAGTACCACGCTGCGCGCCCGCGGCAGTAAGTGGCGGCGCAGGCAAGCCGCAGTGTAGGATACAATACACGCCCATGCCGCCCACACAACGATCACTGCACATGAATGCTCCTGCGCAAGCGGTGACCACCAGGAGGCCCTTGCCGCCTGACCGCACCTCCAGCCCCATCCCCGGCACCGACACACCTCAGCGCGGCTCTAAGCACGCCCGTACGCTGTGAGATTCGCCAAACCCACCCCCAGCCGTCCGGGTATCGCTCCATTTCGCTGCCCATCCCCCCATCGCAGCCACCGGTCCTCCCCCACCTCCACACGCAAGGGGTTTGCACGCGGCCCTGCCGCTGCGCCACTGCACGGCGCAGGCCGCTGGGACCCAATCACAGGCCCCTCAGTGCCACACAGCGCGGCCCTCCGTCCCTGCCCCCGTTCCTCCTCCTTTCCCTCCCACCAGTCAATGCCAACCGCGCGTTGGTACACCCACCTGCAGACCGCCTAGTACTCCTGTTTGGGCTCAATCACGCGCCCGAAGGCCTTCCCGCTCCCATCCACAAGCCCTCCCACAGCCCCGGCCCCTCCGCCCCCGCCGCCGTTGCTGCTTGGCCCCGCCGCCCCCAGAGCACCCAGGCCGAGCACCCCCCCGGGGCCTCCGCTGCCGCCCCCCAGCAGCCCCAATGGGCCTCCGCCTCCGCCGCTGCCCGCTGTCATCTGGAGGAGGGACTGCAGCGCCTCCGCAGGCAACGTCACGTTGTGCCCGCCGCCCCCCGAGGTGCCCATCAGCTTGCCCTCTACGCGCCCCCGCAGCATAGCGTTCTCCTCTTTGAGCGCTATGATCTCCTTCTCGTTGTCCAAAACCTGGGGTTGGCGGGAGAACGGGCCGTATGGGAACCACGTGGAGCGCAACGCTTTGCAAGGCAAGCGGGTACAGAATATAGAGGAACTACGGTGTTGCGGTTTAACGGCATTACGAGCTGGACTGTGACCATGAAGGTGTGCCAACAGGTGCTGCTGGGGTGCGCGTCTCGACGGACGGACCTTGGCGTGCAGGCTCTCCACGCGGGACTTGAGGGAAGCGATGAGGTCCTTCTGCCGTTCACGGAACCGCCTCTGCGCCTGCCGGTTTTTCTCCTTTGCGCTGACGGCACCTAATGTGCCCGTGGCGCGGTCATGGCTCCGGCTGGGAGGGGGACTCTCGCTTCCGCTGCGTCCAAGGAAAACGGGGCAGGCAGTTTAGCGATGTACAGCATCATATCTTTAGGTTGCAGTGAGTATCTCTGCAAGCTGACGGGCACCTCGGGCGGCTATTACTCTCGAAGTGCAGTCATCTTTACGTCCAGCCTGCTGCCCCGTGCCGAATATTACGGAAGTGACGTGACAGCAACCCACGCGCACCTCATGCTCGCCGAGTCCACATCACGTGCTGCTTGTCTACGTGGTGCAGGTGCAGCCGGAGCACGGCTTTGCGGGGCAGGGGCTGACGGAGGTGCGCCCGCACCCGACTGGCCCTGGAGCGCCTGGAGTATGCTGGCCTGCAGCAGAGAGTTTAACGCTGAAGAAGAAGGCTCGTCGCGTTCTATCGCCCGAGGCAATATTTGTTCCAGTTGTTGGAGCGCGAGTCGTTGCTGCTCTTGCTCCTGTTGTTGCTGCCTTTGCTGGAGCATCTGAGCCAACAGCACATGCGCGAGGGGCCCATCTGATAGCAGCTCTGGTCTTGCAGCAGGAAGGAGCGCAGGTTCACCGCGAAGGCCCGTCTGCGCCAGGGCCCGTGCTGGGATGGTCCGTTCCGCAGACGGCAGTAAGGCATACAAATTACCATTTGCTCCCACTATGATGCTGGCTCCAGGCGGGAGGTCCCCGCTGGCCATCCGGTCGCGCAATGATGCAAGTGGGGCAGTGCGCCTTTTGAAGAAACAGACCCTCTGCATACGCCGGCCACTTCACAAGAGGCCAGTAGACATCTAGATGACGTTGGCTGACTACAAAAAGCAACAATTTACTACATGCCGTACGCTTCATTAGGGACCACCCACGTGGCACCAGCGACTAGGCACGTTAGCTCCATGTTTTGCACCACATAAGTTCACATCTACTGTAATTAGGCAAGGCTTGCTCGTGGCATAAGATGGCAGTAATGGTGATGGCGGCAATGGAATGACAGCGACGGCGACGAGGTAACTGCAACTCTGCGAAACATATCAAGTTGTTCATGATCTAATTAACTAAAGATACATTTAAACATGTACGAGCATTGTAGGTATTTTGTTGATTTCGCGCCATCTGCAACTCGCGCGCGTCCTGGCCTGTGAAGTACGACAAGAGTAATGCAACAATACGCGCCTACACTACACTTACACCTGCACACACGCGGTCCCGAAAGGTGTGGGACGAACGCCCGGACTGCGTGCTCATCGTACCGGTTTGGCCGAGGTGGTGGCGGGTACCGGAGACTGCTGCCGCACCGCAACGACCTGTTGCTGCCGGGCAGCAGGCTGCCGAACGCCGAGGCGCGCCAGCCGCACGCGCCCCGCTTTCGGCTGGAGGCGGTGGTGGTCCTGTGGGGCAGACCTGGCTCGTGAGGGCATGGCAGGGGGCGAGGGTGGTTCAGGGAAGGCGGGCGCCGCGGTGGCCTGTCCCCAGAAGGAAAGTAGTGATGTTCTTTGATGGCGCAGGCTACGGGGCAGGTCGGAGCGGGGGCCCGCTCGTGCAGGGAGGGGTGCAAGTCAGGGGGCAACACACAAGTGCAGGCGTAGATGGAGAGCGGGAGGCATAGGGTGGCTGCTGCGCAGTGGGCGGGGCTTGGAAGTTCGGGGGGCTGCTAAGCCGCCAACAACGTTTCTTTGCAGCTTATACGTAAAGTGGGAGGGAACCTGCCACACTAATTCAGTTGGGTGTACGGCATTAGAGCACTGGCACTGAAGGAATGACAGCAACGGCGACAATGTAGCGCGACTCTGCAAGTCATGTCAAAATGCTCATGATCTACTGGGCGGAGGCAATAAGTGACGGTAAAAGAGTCATTTGGTCGTTTTGCTGGTTTCGCGCCATCTGCAACTCCGTGCGCGCATGTGAAGTATGACAAGAATGATGCAACCATACCATACTGCAACCACCACGTGCACCTGCACCTGCACCAACACACACGGGGTCCCTATAGTGCGAGCGCTCTGTTGACGTTCTAAGCTGTCTCAGCCCTCCCCACCACGCGCCACGGCACCCTGGCACACCCCGCGCATGCGCCCACGCGGGCCGCTCCATCACAAGATCAAGCCCAACCTGGCCTAAGCGCCTAACTCATAGCTGTTGTCCTTTCGAGCATGCTGCTCATCACCCGCGCCCATGGCGACGGTGCGGTCTGTGCCTGCGCTTGAGCCGTTTGTCACACCACGCCAGACCACCAGAAAGTGCAAGCTTCAAGGCCAGTCGCAAGGGCCCAATGCTCTGGCAGCCCGCATTCCAACCAACGTGACAACAGCGTGTACCGGTCACAGGAGCGCGCCTGTGTAGCGTTGGCTGCCGACCGTGGCTCGGTGTCT
The DNA here is from genome assembly GCA_036984285.1 of Chlamydomonas sp. KOR1. Taxonomy (NCBI): domain Eukaryota; kingdom Viridiplantae; phylum Chlorophyta; class Chlorophyceae; order Chlamydomonadales; family Chlamydomonadaceae; genus Chlamydomonas; species Chlamydomonas sp. KOR1. Next base: position 43,430 of record BQMZ01000298.1, on the reverse strand, counting down.
CCTGCCATGGCTGTGGCACTACCACACTCTTTCAGTACCAGCAGCAGCGCAGCAGCGATCTCCGCCACCTGCCGCCACCGACTTGCTTGACGCCTTGCACCTGCTTGCCTTCACACCTCGTATCCTCACTGCTCGCCTGCACCTGTATCTGACAGGCTCCTTTTGCCTGCTTCTCGCACCGCATCCGCTACACTCTTGGCTGCGCTTGGTCCCGCTACGCCCATCCGGATACACACACGAAGTCATGCATGATCACACTCGCTCCAGAAAGAACAAGCAAGACAAGGTGCCGATCGCAGTGCTTACGTTGATGTTTGACGGAGGCCTGGTGCCGTCAGCCTCTGCATGGCTCCACGTGTCCGGGCGGACACTGAAACGAGAGAGGCTCCAGCCAAAACCGTGCACTTGGTGCGGCTTGGTGTTATAGATAGATCAAGCAGGGCCCATGCCACGAGTCATCGTGCACAGCAGGATTTGCACTTGGCAGCTATCAGCAAAGGGGGCTTTTCCTCCCTGGGCCAGGATACTGGTCGGCAGCAAGCACTGGCTCTGCACCGGCTGAGGTACGGTAATGATGCAGCACGTCTCGTCGCCAACTGTAGGCATCAATCATATCGCAGCATGCAACCAAACAGGGGACCCCTGCAACCAACTATATCTTTCAACAAAATAAAACTGACACCAGCCTGCATCAGCCCACTATGATGATGCAACCTACACTAAAAGCGGCATGCCTGCCCAGCCTGCACCAGTATCTACACAACCCTCCACCAAGACCAGGTTCCGTTCTACAACGTCACAGCTTGAGTATTATACTGGTACCTATACAACTGTTGTAGCCACAATTGAGGTCATGCTGAGCAACCAGGCAATGGAACTAGCGATAGAACCTTACTGCCAGCGCCGTACGCATGCAGTATTGACTGCATGCCAAGCACCACCCAGACAGCTCCAGGAATTGCATCCCCAGGGGGAATAATTAAGTCGATGTACTCATGCAGTCCGCGCTTTGACAACACCTCCAAATTGACACCCCACCACGCTGCTGGGATAGCCCACCTGTGTGACCGTTCACCGCAGGCAGCACACAACTGCTATTTGATTGACAACGTTGTGTGTGAACTACTGCTTTGTGTTTTAGCAGGGTTAAGTTGTGTGTGAACTACCGCAATGCCACCTGCGCACGAAATGCAAACCGCTACAGCAGCAACTGAGACTGCAACACTCCCCGATGCGAGGAGTGCGCGCTGTCGTGAAGGTGGATGTCGCATGTGTGAAACAGAAAACGGCGCCCCGAAGCGTGCAAACCCCTTCTCCCCTTCTCCAAGTGGCAGTTATACCCAGGATGCTGTTCTTGTCAAAGCACATGCCATATCGGTCTTTCGCCCTCCCTCCCTCCTTTCCGCACAACAAAGCCACAGCTGACAAGTTGCTGGCGCACCAGTTGTAAACCCGCAACACATGCAGAATCAAGTGACAATGGGCAAATTCCAAGGAACACCAGTGATACAATGCGAATGACATCGCGCTGACGTACAGCGACAGTGCAAGTTCCATCTCAACCCATACTAATTGTTATGCTCTTGAGGCCCTCACCCGTTGCTTCCATTCATTCGTTGAGTTGGGTTCCAGCTGGCCGGCTTCGCTTAGCCATGCAGCAACTGGTACGGCCCGCCGTATCGCACTGTAGGTCAGCCCGGAGTCTGTCTGAGGCGGCCCAGCGTTACAGGCGATAGAGGAACGATGCCAGCGGTCCACCCTTCCCCTGCGGCACACGGTTTGGCTGCACCACGTTAGCGGGTTGCCTTGCAACGATGGACTGGACACAGGGGTCACGCCTGAATGGAAAGCCGGTGCACTTGCGCAGCTTCCTGGCGCCCAGCAAGTTGCTGTCCCCGCCTCCAGGCGCCCCTCCCGTTCTCACCTCTACCCCCGGCCCCGGCGCCCACTGCGCGCCCCGCTCCCGAGATTCCACCAGCTGGCGGCACGTGGCGCTGAGGTGCACCGCGCCCGCCTCGCCGCCGGACTCCAGCCGCGAGGTGGCGGCCATGGTGGCGCCTGGGAGCACGTGGCAAGGGGCGGCAGGGGGCGAGCCAAGACATTACCTGCAGCTAAGCGGGGGCGGCAAGGATAGGTGAAATCCGGTCGTTGAACTATCACGCAGGGCCTGCCCTGATGGCCGGGCCCGATACGGTGCAACTGGTTACGGCGGGGTGTGAGGGCCAGGCCGATCTGTGGTACAGGAGGGGCTGAGCGCATGACCGAAAAGCTGTGCGCCCGGTACCGCCGCTGGCTTCCGCTCACCGAACAGGCAGTACTTCGGCTTGTTGCTGCCCACCACGCCGCTGACCACGGGCCCGCTGTGCATGCCCACGCGGATCTCCACAGGCCGCCCCGTGTGCGGCATCAGCACCTGACGGGACGCGCGCAGCATGGCCTGCGGAGGAAGGGGCGGGGCCGGGAGGGGACAGCGGGTTCCCAGGGTTAGCGGGAGCAAGCTTTGCGGGCACCTGGGGCAGCACACGTAAAGCGGCCCAAGACCTGCGGAGGAGGGGGCGGGGCCGGGAGGGACAGCGGGTTCCCAGGGTTAGCGGGACCAAGCTTTGCGGGCACCTAGGGCAGCACACGTAAAGCGGCCCAAGCATTGCCGGACCTGCGCCATGTCGCCGGCCTACGCGCACTCCTTGCACGGATGTGTGCGGACGGTGCTTGGCGCAAAAGGCACACAGGGACCGCGGACAGGTACGGCTGGCATGCGCGGCAGCCTGACGGGGTCTTCCAGCCCTTGTCACGGCCAGCACCCTGGCAGCCCACCTTCGCAAAGCAGAACACCCGGTAAGCTGCATCCGCGGCGTTTGAAGCGCTCCTGGGTGACAGCTGCCGACCGCTGCTGCTGTGGGTGCTGTCGCGGGCCCCCACGCCGGCACACTCTTCGTCGTTTTCCTGGTCATCGTCAGACGCCAGGCCACCCGCAACGACGTACGCATCTCCAATCGTCTCAATCTGCATTCACAAACGAGCCGAGATGACCATTGCGACAAGGCGAAGGGCAAGGCAAGCTGCACAGCAAGGCGAATGTGAAGTCGCATCCAGATAAAAGACGTGCCAGCAGCCACCGGCAACTCCTCGCACCTTTCGCACGCCGTACACGTCCAGGAGCGCGTCGAACCTTGAGAACAGGTCGTTCAGCATCGCCATCACCACGTGCGGGGGGACGTCCTGCGTGTGTGTACAATGCAGTCGCAGCCAATACACAAGCAGTGTGGGCCAGACGTGAGCTGGCAGCTTGTTTATCCGTCCTGACTGCATGGCTCAGTGGCAGGCCCGCTGAACGCTGCACCAATGGAACACGCGTCTCCGGCTCTGCTTGGCTGCCCTGGCCTCCCGCCGCCTCCCACCTTGGCCATGGGCGTGAAGCCCTTGACGTCCGACTGCAGCAGCGTCACGCAGGGGTGGTGCGTGGCCAGCGAGCCCAGCCCCAGGCAGGGCGCGGGCAGCGAGCCCTGCAGGCTGCCGCGCCGGCCCCCAGACGGCCGCAGGTCGCCAGGGCGGCTGACCCGGCCACCCCGCGGTGTCGTACGCTCACCGCAGGGCGCCCCCAGGGCCTTCACGGACTGCGTCCGCCCTGGGAGGAAGCCCTGGAAGGCCGCGCCCACAGCACGGGCAACCGCTGCGTCCTGCTCCGCCGCCTCCTGGCGCTGCTCCTTCACCAGGCCCTCTGTGAGGCGGCGCAGCACGCGCTGCGGGAACAGCTGCTCCAGCAGGCGGTGCTCCGCCTCCATCACCAGTGCCAGGTGGCTCTCCACCAGCACCTTGGCGGTCACGTCGTCCTGTGGCCGGAAGGTGAGGCGTGGGTTAACAGTAGCGGTGCGTGGGTTACATGGTGTAAGTTGGCCGCACACTCTCCACCAGCACCATGGCGGTCACGTCATCCTGCGGGGCGCCGCGCAACACCAGCGAGCGTCACGTACTGTCAAACCTACAACCCAGCCGGTTGCCCAGCCCAGCTGCTTTCTGCTGCTGAGGAATCAGCAGCTTGTTCCCAAGGTGCAGTTGGCTCACACCCGTACCCAGCCAATAAAAATCCACACCCACGCCCGGCCCCTTTATCTCCCCACCTGCACCAGCACCACCACGGGCTCCCCGTCACAGGGTCCACCGCCCGCCGGGCCGTAACGCGGTGCCACCGGTGCGCGGGGGCACCGCCCCTGCCGTCCACGCCCGCCGCGACGCTCGCTGAGACGCCCGACTGCTGCCCGGTCGGCCCACTCAGAGGCAGCAGCGCAGCCTGGATGCTCTCAGCGCAGCCCGAAACAGCACCCGCCGCAGGGAGCCCGCCGGCCCGCCCGCGGCTGAGCTCCCCAAGGGCCTCCGCCTCCTGCCCGTGGCAAGCCGCTCGCGCGCAGCCGGCGTGCCTGTCCGAGGCGATGCATGACTGCCTGCCAGGAGCTGCGTCCTCAGGGATGTGGGCGGTGACGTCCGCGGTGCTCGTCTGCGAGCGCGGCAAGGACCTCAACGCGGCCACCGTCCACGCATCCAGCTCCCACATGGCCACCGTCCGCCCCTGCACCCCCCGGCCGCTGCTGTTGCCCGCGTAGCCCGCCCCCCCTCCAACCTCTGAAGGGCCGGCCTCTGCACCGTGCGGCACGAGCCTGCACGGGGGATACCCCTGCCAGCTGCTGCGCTGTTGGCGAGTAAGGGGCACAGCTGCGGCCTTGAACGGTGAGGGCGCCACGGCTTCCTCCGAGGGGCTTAGCCCTGACATCGGCTCCCAGGACAAGCCCTCATCCTCCCTGGTGGCAGCCCGAGGAAGCTGCACCGTAGCAACCGGAAGCGCCGCGTGCGTGCCTGTGCCTGCACATGGTATGAGGTGATGGCCCTTCACGACCGCGCCGGGCCCTAGCTGTACGGGTGCAGCCGGTCTGTTAGGCAAGTGGGGCGCTGCAACTGCGGCAGCGGCCGTGCCGGGACCGCAACCCAGTGCGCGCACACCCGGAGAGCTGACCCTAGGGAAGTGGCTCAGCAGGGCGCGGGTTTTGGAGTTGGGCGAGCTGTGGCCGGTTGTGGCCGCGTGGCTGTCGGTGTTGTGGGTAAGGAAGCTGGAGGCACGGGTGTTGCCCCACGTGCCTGCGGCGCTGGTGCTGCAGGTGCCACTGCTGCTAGCGGCGCGGCCGGGCCGAGGAGGAGGCTGCTGCGGTGGCGGCGGCAGCAGGAAGGGCTCGTCGTGCATGGCGTCATGCTCCGTGCCCTCCTCCGGCCCGAGCACCCATGGGCCAAGTGCGCCGGCGTCTGCGGTTGCATCCTCGCTCTCCAGAGCTGACAAGCACAGCGCCGGGTGTCCTGCCGCGCCGCCAGTTGCCGGCACTCTGTCCAGCCTGGGCGCGCATGGCAGGGGCGTGTTGCTGCGCCCGTAGCTGCTGCTCCTGGTGCGTGCCGCTACCGACACCAGGCGTATGGACAGCTTGGTGGTGCTGGACGGGCCGCTGCTGCCCCCCCCGGACGTGGCCCCCGAGCGTTCGTCCGCCTCTAGCAGCGGCGGCAGGAGCTGCAGCAGGTTGGGCAGCACGCTGCTGGGACGGGAGGTGGTGGGTGGGGGCAGTAGCCCGGCGTGTGAGCCAGAGTCCTTGTCTGCAGTAACCTCCTCCGCGTCTTGCCGTCCTGCACACTGCTGCTCCCACGGACCGCGGTGGGTGGCAGGGTCCGTCACCATCTCTTCCTTGGCAGCACCGCCGGCTTCCCCACTGCCCATGCCTGCTGCCGCCGCGTCCGTAGGGTCAGATGGCGACACGATTGGCGTGGTGAAGGACTTGTACGACAGCAAGTCGTGTAGCCGTACGGAGGCGAGGAGCGGGCTTCCGCTGGTTCTGTGAGAGGCTCCCGAGGGCACTACGGGCGCGCGGCTGGCGCTCGGCCTGCCCGACGCGGCCGAGCAGGCCGCGCTGTCGCGGTCGCGGCCCCACGACAGCAGCGCGTCAGTGGCTGTGAGCGGCTGCGACTGGGCGCCAAGCAGGTCAGCCAGCTGTGCAGGGAACTCTGTGGAGAGCTGGTGTGTTAGCCAGGTGCCGCTGGTGGTCGGCTGCGGCGAGGGTGCGCGGGAGCCCACCGCCGCGTGCAGGCGCCGTGCCTGAGGCTCCGGCGACTGCTGCTGGGGGGACGGCGAGTGGTGATGCTGGGCGTGGTGTTTGTGCAGCCCGCCGGGCCCGTGGGCAAAGGCCAGCGCAGCTGCCTCCAGCTTCCTCAGCTCCAGGGGCTTGACAAGGGAGGGCTCCCTCTCCAGGGTCAGGCCCAGCGTGCTGGTGGCTAGCGCACCGCTGGCGATGGGGTTCAGCGCAAGGCTGTGGCCGGCCTCGCCGGACGCGGCCAGGCTAGGGAGGCGGCTGCTGCTGGGGTAGCGGGCCGAGCCACTTGGGATGTTGGCGGCGTGAGAGCCGCTTGCAGCCCTCGCCCCCGCAACGTCCCATGGGTCAGCGTTTCGTGCTGCAGCCGCTTCTCCGGCCGTAACACTTGAGCCCTTAGGGCTAGGGCTGGCCAGTAGTGGTGCGCTGGACGGGGGACGAGCGCCAGAGCCAGAGGCGGCTGAGGGGCTAGAGTGCTGTGCAACGGGCAGCGGTCGGTTAGGCGCCGCAAGGTTGGTTGCGGGGGCCTTGGGCGGCCTACTGGACGGTTCTGCCCAGCTGCGCTGCCAGGGGACGAGCAACAGGTGTTGGGATGCGGCCTGGCTCGCACCCGAGGCGCTGTAAGGTTGGCGGGCTCGGGCACGTGTGCGCGGCGACAGCGCAAGGCACGCGTCCTGCTGTTGCTGCTTCTGCAGGGAGAGTGGCTCCAACTCATCAACTGCGCCAGCGGCTGAACCTGCTGACCCAAGTGGCACGCGAGGAAACAGGAGGGGTGTCAGCAGATGTGCACCCAGGGCAGGGCGCAGGTCCACTCACTGCTGGGTGTAGGTGCCCCTCATTTGTCGTTAGCAGGCAAGCAGTGCACCAGTGCCGATTCGCAGCAACTTTGCAGCGCTCCGACTGACTGCGCACCTGGTGAGGACCTTGGCGCTGGTACTGCATCCTTGGACTGCAACTGGTGTAGCGTGTGCGTTCGCAAGGTGGACTGCTTGGAGGCGGTGCCGTGCAGTAGGGTGTGCGTGCTGCTTGTGCCGAGGCCCTGCGCTGCGACCCCTACAAATGTGTTGCCCCCGTGATGGCCACGGACGTTGGGGGACTGTTGCTCCCGGAGCTGCAGGCCGACGCCCCGCTCCTGCACCTGCGCCTGCTGCTGGTCCTGAAAGCTGGCGGCGTGAAGCTGCAGCAGGCGGTGTGCCCTCCCGCGCACCTCAGCATTCCCAGAGGCGCCCTGGCTGCCAGAAGGGCCGCTGCCACCCTCCTGCTGGCCCTGGCCGCAGAACCCTCTGGGAAGCGCTAGGCGCTCTTCCATGGGTGCACTTGCTGGCCCCTTGGTGCTGGTGAGCTGCGTGCACGCCTGCCTGGCGCTGGCGGTGCCGCCGGCAGGTAGCGGCACGGCAGGCACGCGGATGACACCTGCATGCATGATGAACGGGCATAGTCTAGATACAATCAGCTGTTAGCATGCGGGTATGCGGGCTGGGCGTTCGAGGTGCCACAGCGCATGACTACCTCGTGCCTCGAGTCGGTGCCGTGGGGGAACAGCTTTCCTCGGTTTCGTGGAGGCACAACGATCTGGGTTGGAGTGCTAGCATGCATGCGGACCGGCAGTGCCTCGTCACCTTTCCAGTTGCCGCTTCCGCTCTGGGAGAGCTCTTGCAGCATGCACGCGAGTTTCTGCGGCTCCAGGGCGAAGACGTGTGCGAGCATATGTGCGGTGCAGCCCTCGGTGACCCTGCCGCCGGCTGCGCTCTCGCTGGGGCCGAGAACCAGACCGACCTCCCCATGGTCGGCATGTGACCCTGAAGCCTGGCTGAGGGGAGGTACGGGTATGTGCAGGCCACCCCAGGGCACAGAAGCGCTTGTGGGTACCGTCCCAGGCACTGGGCTGTCAGCTCGCCGTGTGAGACACGAACCCTGCTCGCCATGACCGGAAAACCACGCCTTGCTCAAGTTGTTCTGGTAGATAAGCCGTCCGTCGCCGAGGGCGAAGGCTGAGATAATGCTCGTACTGCACTCAAGGACCAACTGGTCTCGCACCGCCTGCGAAGGGAGCGCAAGTTTAAGAAGAGCGCCATCGAGTAACCAACATGTATGTGTATGGCGACCAAGCCTTACCTGCACGCTGCTGCACTCCTGCGCTGGCGATGTTGCGCAGGAAACGCTGTTCGCAGTGGGGGCTGTTTCCACCTGGGTGTCCCCTACCGGACGAGCATGATTGACTGTCAAATCCGTAGCGCCTTTTCCAGATAAGCAGGACAGGCAAGCCCGGATGAGCCCCATACAAGACGCGAGCTGTCATCAAAAGGGACGTTAGCGTGCGTCTTCTTTGCGCGGAAAGGTGTCCATACCAGGGCGACAACGCATATGAAAATTCATGAAGTAATCATTGGCGCGGCGCTGTATAACAGGTTGTGAAGTTACCTCTACCAAGGTAACCTGTGTAGCGGCTACGAAGTGCAACCCCGTAGTGACGCTTTATACACGCATATATGCTTGTAACAACGTTCCAGTCATGCCTTGCCAAGTTTTCATCGAATGCTGCACTTGTACTGCAAGCGAGGGGAGCCCAGCAGGGCAGTAGTGCAAGCAGGGGAGCCCTGAAGCCTTGTCCGCAGCGGTGCGACCTCCTGGTCCATGCATCCGAAACGCAGCGGCTGCCAGTCAAGCTTGCACGTACTGAAGCGTTTTGGTACGCAGGTACGGTACATGGCGTTTGGCAACAGACACATGGACATGCATTTTCTTCCGGTGAAAAAGTTTGCAGGCAAGGAGACGGGAACCACAGGGACCGACCAGGGGGGAAAAAGCCCAACCAGCACAGGCCAGCACCAGCACCACCTGAGGGCCTTCATAGTACACATACATGGCAAATTGCCCCCGCAGCACGTCGCTACCGCACCTGTAACACACAAGGGCACGGCCGCGGCGAGGCTCGCACAAGCCCTTTTCCTCGTGCTGCTGGAGTTTGAGACAGACATGGCAACGACTCCATCAAGTCCAGGATCCGTCTAACAATAGCGCGGCTTTGATGCAAACTGGTTACACAAGAGCACCTGGTCATGTGGGGCGTCCTGCACAACCGGTTGGCGTTCTGGTCCACGCACACATACCTCCCGTGCCAGCTCCCAATGGCCTCAAGCCCTTGCCTATAAGACAGTGTAACACTGGTTTACAGGGCAATCCCAACCAAGCGTCAGCAAGCATTGCACACCACTCAACCCAACCCTGGGCCATGCGCGCAGGTACCACGCGCACGTGCTTGCTCACCACGCCACCCATAACATCTCCATTATGGCCGATGTGAGACACGGCCACACCCGCACAGTGCCATCACCGTCTTCCACATTTTCAGCTCTGGCTGCACGAGTGTCGGGCCCAGCTGCCAAACGCGGTGCTTCAGCATCACTCTCTCACATCAAGGTACAGCCCTTGAATGCTGCATGCATGCCATGCCATGCACCGTGTCCCGCCAATTCGTATCGCACATACCCAAGCCATGCAATCCACATGAACAACAATACAGACTTTTCGTTAACGCCGAACCTACACTGAAGCTGGAGTCCAACAGGCAGAGAGCGTGACAGGCTTAGCGCAGCCAAATCTAGCACGATCAGCAGTAGACACAAAGCGCCGTCTGGGGCACCCAGCCGCGCGCGACAGAAGCGCTGCTGCACAACGGCTAAGGGTTCGCCCCTGCAAACATGCTGGCGTCCGTGGCTCCCTTTGCCGCAGCCCGCTGCTGCTGCTGCCGCTGGCTCTCGGCCGCTGGCTGCCAGCCAGCCTCCGTCCGCCAGCGCCCACCTCTGCCCATGCACGCACGCGCCAGCCCACGCAGTAGCTGTGGAAGCGAACTCCACGGACTCCTGCGACCGCTCATCCATCCTCTGCTGCTGCTGCTGCAGCTGCAGCTGCTGTGTGGATGCCTCTCGCACGGCCGGTACGGCCAGCCCTGACTTCTAACCCCGCCCTGACCAAGGGGCCGGTGCCTTTCCCCTCTCTGCACCCCTCTGGTGCCAGGCCCGGGCTCCAGGCAGTCCGCAGCCACGCCTTCCGCCCCCCCCTCAGAACAGGTAGTCGATGATGGCGATGGTGAAGATGGTGAGCAGCGTCAGCAGCACCAACACCGCGACCGTCACCGGCCCGATCTTGTCGTCGAAGAACCCGATCTGCAGGAGGATGCGACCCGAGGAAAGCGTTGCAGTTACCACCGCAGACGTTGCGACATCCGCGCTTGCACGGGAAACGTGGGCGTTGGTCGGCACGTACACTGGCTTCCACCACCCTGCCACTGCGGCCGTTAGGCCAGCACATGTGAGTAGTCCCATGCTCAGCCAGGAGTGGTGGGCACCGGAGCCTGGGTGTACGGGCTTTGCCGTCACGTGCGCGGGTTGTAATGCACCCAACCACCCGTGCTGCTGTCCCGGATGGCGCGTTGCTGTAGGTGCGGGTTAGGGAAGGGTGGAGCAGCATGCTGCCATCCTATCGTGTTGCGTACTGCCCAGCAGCTATGTTTAAAAGAATATGCCAGGTACACAGCCCGTCAAGTGCTGCCATCGGCACGGTGCGCTATACGCTTGAATGGTGCACGTATGACACGACGGCAATCCACCGGCACTGCGTTGTCTCTGCGCGGGTGTGGGACGGAGGTTGGACGCTTGCTGCCGCAGCGTCGCCCGGCATCCAGTGTCGGCAGCGTCACCTTGCACCACGCCCCGTCCCCCTCCCCCTCCCCCCTCCCGCAGGCCCAATGTTTTCCCCGCCATCCCACCTGCTTTGTTCGCATAAACTTGCTGCGCCACTCGTACGTAAACAGAGCGTAGCACATCATTAGGATGGCCAGGGGGGAGTAGATGCAGGTGATGATGTCTATTGTGCGCTTGGAGATGAGGTGCTCCGTGGTGTCCTCGGAAGTGTTTGCGAAGCCCACCAGGGCCGACGACACGCCCCCGAGCGTAATTGCCATACCCATCCAGCTCAGGTACGTCCGCTCGTTTGCTGCGGAGAGGCAAGGGTTTCAGTATATTCTTCCATCGCCGCCCGAAAGGCGCTGCATTTTGCGGGTACTGGCCCGTGCCAACTTACCGAAATACGACTTAGGCTCTACTCGCATAGGGACCTTGCGAGGCAGTTGAAGCTCCGCTCCTGGCGTGTAGCTTTTGGTTCCATACAGCGCGTCGAAGAGCTTCATGGGGCCCGACCCCGATGGACCCATGCTGCCTGGCCGCTTCAACGATGACATTTTGTGGGGCGCCGACCGGCAACGAAGGCCTCTGCGCTGCCGATGTTTCGGGGTAGAGCAGACCTCCTGTCAAGCAACAAGTGGGCAAGAGCTTAAACTTCCGGTACCTAGAACATAGCTGTGAAGCCTTCCATTACGGAGGCCCGTTGCCGGCCCTGGGCATATTGGTGCAGCGGTTGGTGTCGGTTGCCCAAGGATGCCCGGCACGTGGCCCTGTACATCCGATGCCTTGCTACCATGCACACAGCCATCCATCCATCCACTCCCTTTGAGCGCACGGAGCGGCCACAGCTCCCTATCATCTCGTCAGAGTTTCCCATCGATTTTTCCTGGTGCACAGGGTCGCCGATTGCAGATCCGGTACGGTAGCGGTCTAGCCGACAGGCACGGGGACCAGCGCGATGGATGCGGCGCCCAGATGACAATGAGTATCAGCCAGTGGCAAGGCAGGACTAGGGAGGTAGGTAGTGTTGCAGGCGGGCGAGACGGGCGCAGAGTAATGAGGGGGGGGGCGCCTGTGCGGCTGCAGCAACCGTACCGGTACTGCGCTGCTGCAGGGGAGGAGGGCTGCTGCGACCGCTCGTCCTCGGCGCATGCCGCTGGTGGTGCAGACGCCCACCGTCGGCGCAATGTGCTTGCTGCTCGGATCCAAACAGGTGAGGGCACAACGGGGATCATGTTCATCTGTGTTGGGTTCAGGTTCGTAGGGTTCGAGTGGAAGGGTGTACCACCCCCTGGTACCAACTAAGCATGTTCGCAGGCTAGTGCAAGTGCGAATATGGGCTCGTTTGTGCCCAGCGCGTCCAGCTTACAAAGCGCGTTGCATGAAGCTGGCACGTTATCCTATTGTGCTGCACAACGCATGGAATAACAGCGCCAAAGTTTGGGGTGCAAGCAGTCGGGGGCAACCTGAGCCGCCGGGCGCCCTGGCCGATCGGGAGGAGGGCCTCTTCCACCATGCCCTCTGGCAGATGCGGGATTCCTACCAGGTGTGTGCCTGGAGTGCGGGCCGGGAGGAGCTGCTGGCGTACCTGCGAGGGGATGTGGACCAGTGGCGGTGGCGGCGCATCAGGGCTGAAGGGCCACCGGAGGGGCCCTTACCCGCAGCAGCACGAGCGGCATTGGCGGAGGCAGCTGCTGCCCTGCCGGCGGAGCTGGATGTGGCGCAGCTGGCAGGGGGTGGGCGGTGAGGAGCGCCTCGACCTGGGTTGGGGGTCGGGGCCCTGGGGTTCGTGGCGCGGGGCTGAGGGTTGGGTTTTTCGCAGTTCGTGTAGGCTTGTGCAGGGCGGTGCTTCTGGGGTCAAGTTGGGTTTTAGCCGGGTGGTTGGTTGGTCGGGTGCCGTGTGTGGGGACCGCCCTTCGCTGGGGTTCTCCTTCCGGGCGTGGTTTCGGGTCGCCGTAGCGGTCAGGAGCGTCTTGGTCGTTTGCTGGTCCGTGGAGCGGCCATCGCCTTCAGACTCGGGTGCGGCCTCGGGCTGGCCTTGCGCTTGCTGGTGTCTGGCGAGCCGGTGGTGGTGTGGTAGTTCCGGGTGTCTTCTGCGTGTCTGGGTCGGTAGGTTGGGGGTTGGGGACTCTTCGTCTGTCCACCCCTGCGTCGCTGCTGGCGGCCCTGCAGGCTGAGGGTCGCGGGTGGTTGGTTTTGGCTTCTGTCACCGGTGTAGCTGCGTGCTGGGTGGCGTGTCTGGGGGTCGGTTTTGTGCTGGTCGGGCGGTTTGGCCGGCAGTCTGTCCTGCGTCGGGGTGCTCCTCCTGGGCATGGGTTGGGGTCGCTGTAGCGGTTGGGAGGCGGGGTCGTGTTGCTGGTCTGTGGGGCTGCCTTTGCCTCTCGGCTTGGTGGCCCCGGACTTGCACCGCGGCTGCTGGAGCCTGGTGGGCTGCTGGCTGGCTTTGTGGCCTTCTCGGGCGGCCTGAGTGCGTGTTTGTCGTGGGCGCCTGTCTCGACGCCTGCCCGCTGGGGTTCTGGTGGTGCCTTCTGCGTGGTCGGGAGGGTGGGTTGGGGGTTGGGGGCTATTGTCGTTGCGTTGCCCTTTCCCCTTTCCCTTCTCATTCTTTCTTTTTCTTTGGACTCCCTTGCCCTTGGTGTCTTTGGGCTTGTCTTTTGGGTTTGTCTTCAGGTCCTCTCCTTCTCTAGGTGTTCCCTTTTGCAGTCCGGGGTGCGCTGGGTTTGGACGTTTGGTGGTGTTTGTGCTTACCTGTGCTGGTCGGGCTTTGAGGTCCCGCTGGCCTGTCCTCTCCCGTCTCTTCACCTGTAAACCTTTCCACAGAAGAAAAAACAGCAAAACCAGTATTTGTATGCGGCAGTGTTCAGGTCTTTGTTGGCGGGTAAGCCTGAGCGACTATAATTTCGGAGCCTCCTGGTCTGGGAATTCTGAGAATTTCCCCCTTTTATTCCTGAGTCGATCCTGAGGGCAAAACCTCAGGAAAATCCTGATTCGCCTAAAACCTTGCCCCCAGAAATTCTAGCAGGCGTTCTAAACGGCCGCCAAAATTGTGATAATCCTGAAGACCGTTTTTGTCGTGAGAAGGTTACAGGGGCTCGGAATTCGGTGCTTGGCAAGCACATGTGGGCGGATATCAACGCTCAACGGACCACCGCGAACTACTCTACCCAAGACTTGGAAGAACTCGCTGCACTACCTGCTACCAGTAAACTCACGAACAGGGGACTGGGGACCCTACGCCACCAGCTCCACAACAGCCGAGGAGGCCCACAAGGGGTGCGCGTCAGGTACCGGCGCTGGCCGTGGATCCACGTCGGCCCTTACGACAAGGTGAGCGCAAGGGTGAGCGTGAGGGTTGCATGTTCGGCAAGTCCTGCTGGCGCTTGAGGTCCTATGGATGTACTGATTTGCATACAATCTATCGTGGGCCCCTGGTAATCATGGTGCTGTTTGCGTCAGCATGCCAGCAGGTGCAAGGGGGGCCAACATCAGGGGAGCCCCCCTGTCAGTCAGGGGCTCTCCCCCTGCTGTCAGTGATGCCGGGAGTGAGAGCCCCAGACCCTTCTTATGTCACCTATTCACAGACTTTCACCAGCTTGCACCTTCGTTAATTGAGCGAAAAGACGTCATCAAAGCAGCGTCCTCTTTCCCGACGCATACCTCGCTCCACAACGCTGGCAAACTCTCACGTCTGCAAACGAGGGCTTGCTGTTAGGCAACGTGCACGATGGTGGACGCAATGCGCGCTATGCTCGATGAGCTGATGGGAAAAGAACGCATGTTCCTTTGGGGCAACGCAGCAACAGAAAGCTTCAGTATGACGACCCATCGGTTTGCAAGCTTACCTTAGCAGGACTATGCCCTAATCGATTGTTTAAGAATACAAGGAGTGACCTAGGTAAGCCTTGGCGTCAGCGTCCAACGGACCTGCCGAGACAGGATCCTATGTCTGCGGTGCCTTACCCTTACTGCGCATGCCGTAGGGCCATGTGGCTACGAGCTGCACGATGACCACATTGAGTGGGAAGGCATCAAGGCCGAATACGACCGCCAGGATGCCCGGGAGCACGAGCGGTAGGTCCTGGTTGCCAGGAAGTGGAGCGAGTTTCGTTCATTACCTGCAGTGTCACTCATAGATCACTCCTGCAGGTACGAACGGCGTCTCATGAAGGTGCTGGAGGAGCTCATTCGTGACCTGGACCGTAAAATAGCCAGGGCGAAAGAGCGTGCAGAGGCCGAAAGCACCTCGAAGCCGCTCAAGCCAGACGATGCTGCGCGGCTTGCAGAGATGCAGGCCCGGGCCAAAGGTGAGCAGGGTGCTGGCCTTGTGCAGCAGGGGTCTCCCCTGTTCCCCCCGGAAGGCCTTGTACGACGACAAGCAGCAGCAGCAGTAGCATTGGTCGCTCTATAAACCTCTGCCGTAGGGCTCAGCTCTTCAAGAGTGCCGCAAGCCCCACCAGGGGCGCCTTGCGCGTGCCAACTGCAGTGCTGCTAACGGTGTGGCCCACCAACTTTGCAGACCTGCTTCGCCAGAGCCAGGAGGCAGGCGAGATGGGCGACGTGGACATCTCGATGGCCCTGGCGCAGCAGGCACAGGACGTGCAGGGGCAGCACGACCGCCTGCACCGCTCGCTGACGGCGCCGGACCGCACGCTGCAGGTAGGCACACGCATGGTTTGAGAAGGGATCACATGGCCCCGACGCTGTCACTGTTGCCATGGAGCACTGCGCCTCCTTGGCAGCGACCCGTGGAACTCACCTGGGTTTTGCGAACACCTGCAGGTGTGCGAAGTCTGCGGCATCTTTACGAGCAGCACCGACAATGAACAGACCCGTCTGGTGAGTGGTGACGCTGGGGTAGGCCCTTACAGGGGCATTGCCGACTGCCGTTAGTTGGTAAAGATGGCTGCATAGGGGTCCTACGGCGCCGCTGGCGGGGCTGGTGGCTTCACTCGGCTGGAGGGGGTAGGGGTGGGCAAGGGACGGGTGTAACTACAGTTGGGGGTTTTGGCTGCCTGCGCTTTGGCGGCTGGAGAGCACCTATGACCAGAGTTTCTCAGTTGTTTCACTGTGGTGCTTCAATAACTTCCTGATCTCCATGCCCCTCAGTCTATACGTAGATTGAAGGGTCTTGTATCTTTGGCAGTTGGCAAACGCGCCTTGTCCCTGGCCGCTGGCTGCGTTCACGTGATCTTCCTGTGGCCTACAGGTGGACTTCATAAGCATCTGTCCTTTCCGTGATCGTAGGAGCACTTGACGGGCAAGCAGTACACGGGCTGGAAAGCCATCCGGGACAAGTACGCTGAGCTAACGGCCAAGTGGGAGGGGCCGGGGGCCGGGGGGCGTGCACGGTCGCGTGAGCCTGAGCCGGATAGGCGGGAATACGACCGGGAGCGCAGTGCTGGCGTGGACGAGCGGGAGCGGAGGGACAGGGAGCGCGACCGGTCACCAAGCAGGTGAGTGGCGTCTGGAGTGCAGCTGTGGCAGCCGTTCTGCATCTTAAGCTGTTACGTGGCGTCGCCTTGGCAGGTGCAGTTTACGCAGCTTCTTATGGCATTGTCGCCACATGGTTTCACGGCTTGGGGCTGAGCACTGACGTGACGTTCTTGTGCATTGTGCATGCAGGCATGAATACGGCAAGGGCCGTGACAGCTACAGCAGGTACGGCCTGTCACCGGCTACAGTGGTTTCCTTGTGCTTTGACGTAGACGGTGTTTCACTGTTGCAAAGAGGTGAACATGCCCTCACCCAGCGATCATGTAGCTCTGCCCACATTCGCTACTCTGCCCGATTCAAACTGACCGTCCAACTTTCCCAATTCACGCGCCGCCAGGAGGGAGTACGACCGCGGCGGTGCGCGGGAGTACGATAGGAGCCGGAGTTACGATAGCGGGCGGGACTACGACAGTCGTGGTGGCCGCGAGTACGACAGGGGTGGGTACGACGACAGGCGTGCGGGCGGCAGTCGGGGCCGGGACAGCGGTAGGCCCTACGACAGCTACGGCCGCTACGAGGTGGGTGGTGGGCGCCCATGGGCAGCCCGGCTTTGGGCAGCATGACAGGTGGGCGTGCTGGCTGCGTTGCACATGCAAGCCTTCAGGCTGATCTGTGACACGGCTGTGCAGAGCTTGTGCCCGCCCCTTGAAAGTGGGCAGACTTGAACACACACTCTGTGCGCCTCCGCTCTGTTCGCCCAGGCGACAGAACGTACTAAGACGTGGGTCAGGTCAAGCAAACGACAAGCTACGTTTTGCTGAGCACCTGCAGTATGCTTGTTGTGCTTCGTAGCCACGATACTGCACAGCTGACCCTTGCATGCGGCCACCCTGCAGTCGCTAAAGCAGTCTGGATATACTCAACCGTGTTTCCCTGCTCTGTGGCAGGAACGGAGGCAGGAGCGCCGACGGTAAGCACTCTGCGCAACGGTCTGGATCAAGCTCCACTTGGCGAGGAGGCTTCACTGCTCACAACAACGGCCTTACCAGCGGCAGGCGACATAGTGCAGCGTGATACCGGCGCAGGTACTTGCAGGTGTGTTACCAGTTCTAATAGGATGTTGTCGTTACATCTGGCAAGGGTTTGGGTGGCTGCGAGCGTCAGGGTCTTTCCTGTTGCATGCAGGCATCAGGGTATCTTAGTCATGTGTACGAGGTGGTATGAGGTAGGGAGCAAGCTGGTAGGATGCCCAGTTAGTCCAGTTTCCCTTCCCTTGCCTAATGGGCGGCTTTCATCGTGCTAATCGGGACGATTGTGCATACTATTTCCGCTAGTGATGCTTTGTCTGGGTGCTGGATGGACATGTTGCTCACCAATACAGACACGTGAATGCACCAGTCGTTTCCCCTGGTGCAAAGGGAAGCTCTTCTGTTGCACAGTATGACTGGCCGCAAACTTCCGCACCTGCGCAACAAGTGAATGGGCAGTTTTCCTAATACGCAGCCTTCAGTGCTGAGCGAACAGCAGAGGCGCCAGGGCCTGACTCGCCGGCTGCACAGTCCACACCGGCTGGGATAGTCATGTAAGTGCAGCAATGCGGTGTGAGCCACGGCAGACTACCTGCAGAGGTCGCTGCCATGGTGGGGATGCGCTTCCCCCTGACAGGCGCATAACTAGCGGAGACCACAGCATCAGCCAGGGCACTGGGTTTAATGCGGGCAGAGTCAGCAGGGGCCAAGCTTCCGTCGGGGCAGCGGCAGCAGGTCATCAGGGGGACAGCAGCAAGCAATTGCAGTGGCCAACAGCCACGAGGCAAGGGCAGAAGCATATGCCGCTGCTGTTGCGTTTGGGCCACAGGGAGTGTCGCCAGGGTTGCAGCCGTGAGCCGCTGCTGGGTCGTCGGGCATGGGACCCGGGCTCGTGGGAGCCAGCGGCTGGGTGGTGACCGGGGCTGCGGCAGTGGAGTTTCGGCGGGGTCGTGGTGCAGGGGCAGTGGGGTGCTGGCAGCCGCCTGGCTGCCTGGGCTCCGGGGAGCCGAAGTGCTGCCGGAGCTCGGAGGCAGCGGCAGGGTGGTTGGGGAGCATCACAGGGGACCGCACCCAGGGAGGGGACGACGCCTGTCGGTGTGCAGGCTGGGCTGCACTGTACGTTCCAAAATGAGCGTATTTTTAGAAATACGTAAAATACGGGGGTCTGTTCGCTAAATACGCTCAAACACGCTAAAATACGTTCCAGCGGCCAAAACCGCCCCGCAACCCAGAAAGCCCCGAAACCAAGCCTTAAACGTTCCTTTCATTCGTTCCTCATTCGAGCCTCATTCGTTTAAATACAGGTACATATGAAAATCGTTAAAAAGACAAAGAAGGGTTCCAGTATTGCTCCCTTGCCTGCGGCATCGCCCAGGGAGTCTGGGTCGGGCCCAAGCGCAGCAGATCAAGCTGCCGCTGCCCCGAGCTCGCTGCGCCAGGCTTACAGCTAGCTAGGGCCCAGCACCAAGCAGCGGGCAAAGGCACCCAGACGACCAACTCCCCACCAGCGCCGAGCCCTGCTTACTGCCTACCGCACCAGAACGTGCTAGCAGCCGGTGCCAGGCAGCAGGCAGGCAACTCCAGCGACCCTCCGGCTCCAAGCAAGTCCCTACCGTCACCGCACAGGGACAGTCCCCCGGCGCCGTGCACCTGCCCCTCCGTCACCACCACACGGGTTGTACCCTAAGAGCCACGACCCAGCGGCAGCTCCAGTGCCGCAGCCCCGGCGCCGTACCCCTGCAAGCCCCCCGGCCCCCAGTGTCCTGCCTACTGCCCGCTGCACCAGCGCGTGCTAGCGGCTGGCACCTGGCAGCAGGCAGGCTGCTCGGGCGACACTCCGGGTACCCCCAAACCCTGGCAGCCCTGCAGCACCATGCTCCCACCCCCTGGCCTGGCAACAACAGTACTGCTGCCGTCGTCGCCCCAGACTTGTTGCAGCACTGCAGCGAGCTGCGGCCAAGACCCCCTGCAACCCCTTACCCCTGCCCCCCACCAAAGCAGACCTCGACGGAGCACCCACCCACAGCACCCCATCCCAGGCCCTGCACTCCGACGGGCTGCGTCCCCTCCCCTGCTGGGCGTGGTCCCGTGCTATCCTCCCCCACCACTCTACTCGGCCACTGCCTCCCAGCTCCGCCAGCACTCCGGCTCCCCCGGAGCCCAGGCAGCCAGGCGGCTGCCGGCACCCCCACTCCCCCCTGCACCACGACCCAGCGGCAACTCCATTGCCGCAGCCCCGGGCACGGACTGCCCTTGCACCTGGGGTCCCCGCCCTCCCACACCCACTGCAGCTGCGGGGCCCCATACCCCCGCCCCCGCCACAAAGCAGCCCCCAACGGAGCCACGATGCCGCAGCAGCGCTGCGACCCTGCCTGACGGCCCAGGCATCCCACCACCGGCCCTCACCCCTTGGCCCTGGCGCTGTCACGGCCGCCCTCTCCAGCCAGGCAGCCAGGCTGCGGCCTGTAGCTCGACACCCCCCCGAACCACGACCCAGCGGCAACTCCACTGCCCCAGCCCCGGCCACCACCCAGACGCTGGCTCCCACGAGCCCGGACCCCTTGCCTGACGACCCCGCAGCAACCCACGGCTGAAACCCGGCGACACACCCCTGAGTCCCCCCAGAGCCCTGGTGCTGCAACGGCAGCCCACTCCACCCCGTGCCCGCCCACCCAGCACAAGCCCCGAAGCCCAGTAACTCCACACGGACTGCCCGTGCACCCGGGCTCATGACCTTTGGGTAACCCGCACCCACTGCCACGGCGGACCACAACCCCGGCAGACCCGTACCCCCGGCCCCCCACCAAGACAGCCCCCAACGGAGCAATGAACCTGCAGCAGCGCCGCCGCGACCCTGCCTGACGGCCCAGGCATCCCACCACCGGCACTGTACCCGGGCTACTAACCTTTCTGCGGCTGCACTCCCCAACCCCCTGGGCACTCTGCGCCCCCAGCGCCCGCGTGCCCCGCACCCCACCGCCTGCCCCCGCCCTCGCCCCCCGCAGCTGCAACCTCCCACTCCTTGGCCTGGCAACAACAGCACTGCTGCCGTCGTCGCCCCAGACATGCTGCAGCACTGCAGCTGCGGCCAAGACCCCCTGCAACCCCTTACCCCCGCCCCCACCAAAGCAGACCTCGACGGAGCTACCACCCACGGCCCCCCAGTCAAGGCTCTGCACTTCGACAGGCTGCGTCCCCTCCCCACCCTGCCGCTGCGTCCCAGGTCCGGCAGCACTCCGGCTCCCCCGGAGCCCAGGCAGCCCGACGGCTGTCGGCACCGCCACTCCCCCCTGCACCACGACCCAGCGGCAACTCCACTGCCGCAACCCCGGTCACCACCCAGACACTGGCTCGCACGAGCTCGGACCCCGTGCCCGACGACCCAACAGCGACCCACGGCTGCAACCCTCGCTTCTCCCCCCTGTTTCCCCCCTCGCAGCCGCCCTGGTGCTGCTACGGCCGTCCACACCAACCCCGTGCCCACCCACCCAGCACAAAACCCGAAGCGCCGCACCCCGCACGGACCCCAAAAAGCTGCAGCACTGCAGCGGCGGCGGCCCACAACCCCGGCAGACCCGTACCCCCGCCCCCACCAAAGCAGCCCCCAACGGAGCAATAAACCTGCAGCAGCGCCGCAACCCTGCCTGACGGCCCAGGCATCCCTCTACCGGCCCTCCACCCGGGCTCCCACCCGTACTGCGGCTGCACTCCCCAACCCCCGCCCCCTGGGCACTCTGCGCCCCCGGCGCCTGCGTGCCCCGCACCCCACCCGCTCGCCCCCGCCCTTACCCCACGCTCCCGCCAGCACCTGCTGCCGCCGCCTCGACCACGCCTGCCGGCGCGGGGCCGGTTGCTGCAGGGACAGGCGCAGCTGGAGGTACGGGCGCCCGCTGGTGTCAGTCGCCACCCGGCACAGGGCCTCCCCGTGCGTCCATACCGCACAGAAATCCTGCAACGGGGGCGGTTTGAGGTCTGCGGACAGCAGGTGAGTGGGCAGCGCGTTGATGGTGTCTTCGTCCCAGACAGCTGCGCGGAACTGCGACCACATAAGTCGCTGCAGCTCCTCCACGACCCGCTGCACCACCGCCCGGGAACCCCTCGGCTGGCCCTCAGCTGCGTTGCGGGTGCACCAGATGGCGAAGAGAGAGGTGAGACGCATGGCGTTCCACAGGCGGGAGAGGCCGCCCCGCTGGCCACTGGCGCCAGCCGTGGGGTGGTGCGGCCAGGCGTGCGGCTGGTCCCCCAGCATAAGGGCGGCGCAGTCCGTGGGCGGCAGTGGGCCCCCACTTACCGCTGCCCAGAGGTCCCCAAACCACTGCCGTGCTGCTGCATAGGCGGGGCAATGCAAGAAAACGTGGGTGAGGCTGTCTCGCGGCCGGCGGCGCTGCCCCACGCACCCAGGCTCCGGACAAAGGTGGGGCGAGGCTGTGGCCCCTGGCGGCAGCCCCCGTTTGGCGGCCAGGTAGAGGCCGCATGGCAGGCTGGCATGGGCCAAGCGCCAGCCCAGCACCTTGGACCAATTGCCCGCTGGGCAGTCCCACAGCCGTACCCAGGCCTGCTGGTGCTGACGGGCCTCCAAGGGCATTGGTTGCGGCTGCAGCTCGTGTTGGTGCGGCAGGGCTGAAGGCCGGCTGCACCAGGCCGTCGGCTGCCGCCCATACCGCATCTGTTGCGCCCTTATCCCTGTAACCGTTCTCATCGAAAATATAAAACCTCCTCACTAGACCGGAAGGGCAGCACGCAACTACGGCCGATACGGGCCGCTCCCCGTGCCCCAACACGCCTCAACAGGTCGCAGATATGTGGCAAGGGTGGGCGGGGCCGTGCGGGGTGCGGGGAGGCTCGGCAGGGCCCTGGAGGACGCGCGGAGGGGCCGGGAGGGGAGGCGGCCCCAGGCCGGGTCCCACGGTGGGGGCCGATCCGGGGCCGCTCCCCAGGCCCCAACACGCCTCAACAGGTCGCACATCTGTGGCAAGGGTGGGCGGGGCCGTGCGGGTGCGGGGAGGCCCGGCAAGGCCCTGGAGGACGAACCGACGGAGGGGCCGGGGAGGCGGCCCAGGCCGGATCCCCGGTGGGGCCGATCCGCCGCCCCCGGCCCAACACGCCTCAACAGCTCGCACAAATATGGCAAGGGTGGGCGGGGCCGTGCGGGGTGCGGGAAGGCCCGGTAAGGCCCTGGAGGACGCACGGAGGGGCCGGATGGGGGGGAGGCGGCCCTAGGCTGGATCCCACGGAGGGCCGATCCGGGCCGCCTCCCGGCCCGAACAAGCCTCAACAGCTCGCACAAATATGGACGACATGCTGCTTCGTTTTGCCCCGGATGGGCCCTGATAAGCTCCTAAGCGCACTGGTATGCTGAGTAATGATTGCTGCAGAGGCTATCCCGGCCGTTGGAGGGCTAGGGTTAGACATGCACGCGGGATGCAAAGCCTGTGGAGCTCCTGATGAACCATTGGTAACCCAAGGGCCTGAGTCCAGGCAATAAGCTAATAATAAGGACCTTGGGTGCAAGGGGGAGCGATTCTATGGCGGAACTCGAACCCCTGGCCCAAGGTTGTCGAAGTGGTACCCGCTTGGCTGGATCACGAGCTGGTCTTTCCACGTGCCACAACTTGTATGTGCTACGCTGCGTGAAGGGGCAGTATGAACGGGGCCTAGGCACGGAACCGCTTTATGTGTGCCAAATCGATTTTGAGAAGGCCTTTGACAAGGTTCCACGCCAGTTGTTGTGGGCACGGCTAGAGGAACGTGGCATCAGCGGTGCTATGCTCAAAGCGTTGCAGGATTCGTACAGGCGGGTGCTGCTGAGGGTGAAGGTGAATGGGCGCCTGGGCCCAGTGGTGGGGTCCAGCCTAGGGGTCAAGCAGGGGTGCCCCATGAGCCCAGGGCTGTTTGGGTTATTTATTGAAGTTATCGCTGATTATCTTGCTACCAAGGATGCGCGTGAGGGGAAGGAGATGCGTGCAGACAAGGTGCCTCGTGTTGGCTTACGTGCAGTGCCGCTTTTGCTATATGCAGACGACCTCAGCATCTTTTGCACGTGCCCTCAGCGGCTCAGCAAGGTGCTGGAGCTGTTAGAGCATTTTTGTGCTGCCTACGGCATGCGTGTGAACGCAGGCAAGAGTGAGATCTTGGTGTTTCACAGGGATGCGGGGAAGCGTGAACAGCTTGAGCGCAGCGCGTTTGTGTCATGGGCAGGGCTGTCCCAGTGAAGCATAGGGCCAGGTATCTTGGAGTGTACTACGGGCCGGTAGCGCGTTTGACAGCTGTGTGGAAGAGCTTCTGTTGGCAGGTCAACGGGCCATGCACAGGCTGGTGGCCAACCTTGACGCCAACCGGCTGTTCGCCCCTGCCGTGCGTGTATCTAGTTCCAATGTGCAGGTTAGGTCAGTTTTGTCGTACGCGGCCGAGGTTTGGGCTCCAGACGTGATATGCGCTTTGCTGGGGTGTGGCCCGGGGTATCGTGGCCGAGAGGTGACCTCTTCCATCTTTGATCGGGCCATGAAGCATCCTATGTGCGTTGTACAGAAAGATTTCTTTAAACGGTGTTGTGGTGCGCGTGTCCCACCGGTGCGGCTGCTGTACAGGGAGCTGGGCCAGCTTCCGCTACATCACTACTGGTTGGGCCTTGTGTGTTCGTTCTGGAACAGGCTTGTGGCTGGTCAAAATTCTTCGTACGGGGACGCCTTCAAATATGACTTGCGCCTCGCTTTGTCTGGTGCCACGCAGATAGTGGATCGGCGGGGAAGGGTGCAGAGTGTCGATGTGCGTGCTGATGAGCGCGTTGTTTCGTGGGCTGCCAAGGTCCTGGCTATTCTAATAAGGCGTCTGGGTTACGAGTGGCCGTCAGGGTGTCACGGGGTGGACGGGTATCTCCGCCCCATTGACATTCCTAGTGTACTCAGTGCTTTTCGCAACCTTTTGGTTGATGAATGGGGTTCACATAATCAATCGCAGTCGGATCCGCGCGATTACTGTGAAAGTACTGGTGTTACCATGTCTCGGTACGTTCAGTGGATGGGGCCTCCTCCGTGTGACGAGGACGCTTCTGGTGATGTTGACACGTGTCAGTACCAGCGTGTGTACCTGCCGGCTAATCAGGTTCATGCTATCTTACGGTTGCGTGTTTGCAATTGGCCTTTGGAGGTGTATAGGAACACTGCGCGTGCACGCAGTGAGCGTGTGTGCAAAAGGTGTACTGCTGGAAAGCCTGAGGATGAATATCATGTGGTCTTTGAGTGCGCTGCTTATAACGACCTTCGGTCTAGCAGTGGGCTCTGCTTTGAGCAGGATTTCAAGTCATGGTGGGACACTTCCTGTCCTGTTAAGGTTGGACGTTTTCTTGTTGCTGTACAACAGCAACGCACCGCTACATGATTGATTCCTGATAGGTGTGGTCGGGACCAGTAAGGATCGTCACTCGGGGAAAAACTCGGCTCATTATTTCACAGAAATCATCATTTTAACGGGGGGCGGAATGCTCATTATAGCCATGAGATTTATCATTTTATCATTGGCAAATCCTCATTATTGCGGCCGCAAACCTCATTCTAGCGTGAGACAAAAATGGGATAATGACGATTATAAGTCATTACTGCCCGTCTGTGAAAATGGCATGCTGAAATGACGCCCCAGGCGCCATTCCCGCAGGCCTGCGCCCCGCTAGAATGAGACTCCAGGCGTCATTTTTGCTGTTGCGCAGATGCCCCACGGAGGAAATGACGCCCCAGGCGCCATTTCCGCAGGCCTGCGCCCCGCTAGAATGAGGCTCCAGGCGTCATTTTCGCTGTTGCGCAGATGCCCCACGGAGGAAATGACGCCCCAGGCGCCATTTTAGCAGGCCTGCTCCCCGCTAGAATTAGGCTCCAGGCGTCATTTTTGCTGTTGCGCAGGTGCCCCTCAGCTAAAATGAGGCCCTGATAGCGATTCCCGCCGACCCAGCCCAGCTGGAATGAGGTTACCATCCTCACTATTTCTGTTGGCAAGATGCCCCACAGCAAGTATGATGCCTCAGAAGCTATTCCAAGCAGCTTGGCCCTGCTTATAGGAGGTTGCCTGCCTTGCTTGTTGCTGCTAACCTGCCAGTGCCCTGCAGCTAAACTGCTTGGAGCCTGCTGATATGCAGCTAAGCATATGCTGATTGCATTTGCCACCCACCCCCTGCATCATAGAGCAAGCTCATGTACTTCAGCAACTGTTACATGTTGCCAGAGACCACGGCCCTGTCTGGTGCCATAAGTTCCATACCAGACTGCCTATACACCAAGATCTATCTAGTGTAGTGTGCACTGACACTCAGTTTGATTCAGGCACCTTCACAGCACAACTGACCCACCTAAGCCTCTGTCAGTAGGCACCATATCACCAACATGTCCAAGGAGCACCATATGTCAGGTAGACACGTTCCTTTGAGTACTGCCTGGCCACCAGCTGCAGCCCTCAACGTATCAACGGTGCACAGCCTTCCTTTCTTTCTGTGGAAAGGTTTCCTTTGTTTGCTTTGAGGGGCACCTGCAACAGCCAGTGAAGGAACGCCCCTTAGTTGCAATACATTGCCTGTTCATAGCCTTGTGGTGGGATCATAAGTAGCTTACGTGTGCATTCTTTGGCAGCAAAGGAACCATCAGCCAGCCCAAGGCATGCCCCTTACAAGCTTACCCTGTCCTTGCCTCCAACAGCTGCAAAGCCATGAAGTCTCAGCACCGTGGTCAAAGCTTACATGCATGCAGGGGGCATGACAGGTCATAAGAGAGCTTAGGAAAGCGTGGGTGTAGACAGGGTCAAGCTTGGGCAACAAGCTGTGGCATCACGCACCTTCAACACTGCGTTCAAGGGAGTCACACCAGCTGCAGTAGCCCCGGTGTTGACCATCGCCAGAACTCCTTACAGCTAATCAAGCTGCTTATCTCATTGTGTACAGCAGTTTCAGACCTGCGTACGCCAGCAGATGGGGCGAATGGCAATAGGAAAGCTCTCGTCTTTCCGAAGGGGCCCCCATGAGAGCTTATGCGAACCCCTGCGAGGATGCATCCGTTGTCGTCTGCCTTTCATTGCAAATGCACTGTTTCCAGACAGCTTGTACCTCAAAGCGGGTCCACTGAATATCGATCGTTCGGGGATGAACAGGCTCGCGAGCTCCAGAACGCAGAGGTTGCACGCTTGTGCAAAGTTTCGTCACTTTGTTGCAAAGGATAAGGAATTTGATAGAAACAAGCTGAAAAGTCTTCTGGGCGTCTTGTAGGGTCGTCAACACCGTCGTTGACCGTGCCAATATGTCAAGCAGACGTAACCGCTAATGCACTTGTTCAAGTGACTATTATCCAAGTCTATCATGCGTTGCCTGCAAGGACTCAGCCGACGCTCTGGCCAGCGCTCACCAGCCGTACGGCAGTGGGACGAGCAGCGCCCCGGTGAGCCCAAGGGCCATACCGGACGGCCCCCGGGCCGCTCCACACAGCGCCAACCACCCCAACGGACAAGTCACATATAGATACATGTCTGTGCAAGGTCTGGTGGCGGGATGCAGCCGGGTGCGTGCATGGTGGGGCCGGGAGCCCATTCAGGGTGGGGCACCTGGGCGGGGCAGCGAGTTTGCGCGCCATACCGTATGGCCTCCCGGCCGCTCCACACAGCGCCAACCACACTGGCGGACGTGTTACATGTATATACCTGTCCGTGCAAGGTCTGGTTGTACCGCACAGCCGGATGCATGTGTGGTGAGGCTGGAAAGCCAATCGGGGTGGGGCACCTGGCCGGGGCTCCTCTGGGCAGCAGTTTGCGTGCCGTACCGTATGGCCTCCCGGCCACTCCACACAGCATCAACTACCCTGGCGGATGCGCCACGTGCAGATGCATATCTGGTTTGGCAGCAGCCTTCAGCAGGGTGAAGTCGTAGTGAGGCTGGAAGGCCACTCCTGGTGGGGCTCCTGGGCAGGGCCCGGGAGCGGGCCCCTGGGTGTGGGGCCCTATCAGATGGCCTCCTAGCCACTTGAATCTGGCCTTGTGCTGATACAGTGCGATCTGAGGCGTGTTACACGTGTGTTACATGTGTACCAGTGTACAGCATGAGCAGCTGGTTGGAGCTGGTTGATGAGGCTCACATGAAAAGGTGGGCACATGCGCGTGCACACCCTGCTGTTGTGGCACACACTGTACGTGCATGGGCACATGCGTTGGGGGTACAGAAAGACAATTGTTGTCAGCAATACACTGACATGCTGGGTCCTGCACATGCATTGGGGTTGCCAGTGCCCCATGTAAAGCTCAGTACTACGGCACCAGTAAGCCCTGGTGCTTTGGGTCAGGAGTCTGTACACTCTGGAGTGCCGCTGTACATGTTGCGCGTGCCGCCACATGCACACAATGATTTACAGTACTGCTCCTGTCCAGTTTGCCATAATGAACGCTTGAATGCATTGTTTTGGCGCTCTGTTATGGTGCTGTTAGAGCTGAGTTACGGGCATGTTACACGCACTTTACACGTGTACCTGGGCGCTGCATGAGCCCAGCGACCATGCAGTCCCATTCTGTCCATGTATATACCGCAGGTGGGAAACGGGGTGCACAGTGCAGCTGAGCACCACAGCAGGAACAGCTCATCACCTGCCTTCGTCCCACACCTTCACACCCCGCCAGCCAGTGCACCGCCCACGCCCGAGCCCAGCGACCATGCAGTCCCATATTACGCATTGATGTACGCTTGCTGAGGCGTCTGGGTCCGTTCGGTGAGCCCCGCACGTGTGGGAAATGGGGTGTGCAGGCGTGTTGTAGGCGTGTTACAGGCGTGTTACACACACATTACACATGTACCAGTGCGCAGCATGAGCCCAGCGACCAGGCAGTCCCATATTATGCATTTACGTACGCTTGATGAAGCGTTTGGGTCCGTTCGGTCATGCCCGCACGTGGGAAACGGGGTGCGCAGTGCAGCTGAGCACCACAGCAGGAACAGCTCATCACCTGCCTTCCACACCAACTTTATACCCCGCCAGCTAGGGCACCGCCCACGCCCGAGCCCAGCGACCATGCAGGTCCATATAATGCATGTCGGTATATACGCTTACGAAAGAGTCTGGGTCCGTTCGGACATGCCCGCACGTGTGGGAAACGGGGTGCACAATGCAGCTGAGCGCCACAGCAGGAACAGCTCATCACCTGCCTTCGTCCCACGCCTTCACACCCCGCCAGCCAGTGCACAGCCCACGCCCGAGCCAAGCGACCATGCAGTCCCATATTACGCATTGATGTACGCTTGCTGAAGCGTTTGGGTCCGTTCGGTCATGCCCGCACGTGTGGGAAACGGGGTGCACAGTGCAGCTGAGCACCACAGCAGGAACAGCTCATCACCTGCCTTCCACACCAACTTCACACCCCGCCAGCTAGTGCACCGCCCACGCCCGAGCCCAGCGACCATGCAGTCCCATATTACGCATTGATGTACGCTTGCTGAGGCGTCTGGGTCCGTTCGGTGAGCCCCGCACGTGTGGGAAATGGGGTGTGCAGGCGTGTTGTAGGCGTGTTACAGGCGTCACTATGCCGACAGGAAGCTCGCGTTAGAGGGCGTTAGAGGGCGCTAGGAGCTCTGTAGCGCGAGCATAGCGCACTGGTAGCGCACTCCTAGCGCTGCGTAACGCTGGGTTAACGCGTCGTGAGAAAGCCAGCCCTGGGCGCGCTACACACCTTAGCGCGAACGGCCGCCCCTTAGCGCTTTCTGTCGCGGTAGCATAACGCTGAGCATAGCGCGCAAAAGAAACCACCTTAGGGTATAACGCGAGCTGTAACGCGAGGCGGTACGTGGGGCGCTAGGGAGGCTGCCGTAGCGCAGGCGCCACTTCATGGCGTTAGGCGCCCTAATTGGTAACGCTGGTTTCCATTTCGCGTTACAGAGCCTCTCGCCAAGCGTAACTAGGGCGCTACGCTTGCACCAATAGCGCTACCAGCGGAAGGGGCACAAAACCGTAGCACGACGTACGGTTTGGTCAGGTGCGGTGCACAACAGGGTCCTACCCAGGGTCCCCTGGTCCTACCTACTGCCCGCAAACATACAGCTGCTAGGTCGCCAGTAATCGTGCAACACGCAACCACTCCCTGCCATCTGCATTACTATGCCTAGTTGGACGCCTCAAGATCACATGCTCAAGCCTTCCAGTGACACTTGTGTTGCAGCGAACACTTTGTCCCAGCCCCACTTCCCCTACACCTACCGCTCCTACATCCTGCTTACTGGTCTTAATTCCTGCTACAAACGCCATGCTGCATGCCTTGCCTAGCACTCACAGCGCTTAGCCATGCCATCTGCTACTGCAAACCTGATGCCCCTGCCCCTCCTGCCTTACGCCAATCGCTCTTACTACAGGCCAGCTGTCTTACGCATACACTTGTTCCAGGTGTAGCCCCGGTCCTGAATGCGCTCCGCCATTGTAAAGCAGGTACCCCGCACCTGTCAGCACACGTAAAGGGATTGAGTTACATGGTCATTAAGGGTAGATTACGATAGGAGAGAGGATTACAGAGACGCAGTCAAAGCTTGAGCCAGGTGAACAGCAGGCAGGATGTTGTCCTGTTGGCGGGACACAGTGTCCTGTGCCAAGGGCCTACCTGCGTTGGCTTGACGTTATGGGTGGGTGTTGGAGCGGCGCTTCCTCACATGAATCCTCGCAGGCGCCTGAAGGCAAGGGAACGCCGTGTTGGGGTCGCACAAAACACTTGACGACGGTAAGCTAGGGTACAGCCAGCGTGTTCGATGTCCTCATGGGGCGAGCGGGGCCAACAGGCTAGCACAATGTAGCTCTCTGGCCAGGACACAAACACACCTTCGTTGGCTGCTCAAGCAACGCTCAAGCCTACATGTGCAGCGCTTCCTGGAGCCCACCTTTCCGCACAGCGGCTGCATGCCTCAGTCCCCCCAGAACTCTACCACAGGAGAGACTTGTTGTACTGCATTACCCACCGTTCTTCCCGCTGCGGCACATGTAAATTGACCGACACGCAGCACCCCGGTGTCCCAGACCCACCTCCACAAGCACGCCATCAAGACCTCGGGAGTCCCCTTGCCCCCTTGAGTGGGGAGAGTGCAGCCATGTCGACCGCGAGCGGCGTCGCCCCACGGTTGCCAACAGGATACAGAGCCGTGGTCGTTACCGCCGACCTGTGGTGTGTGGTCGGTCGCCGGGTGGTCAGGGGACACAGCAGCCGCAAGGCAGGCACCCAGACGCCTGTGATGCTGCCCTCCCCCCTTTACCGCAGTGTTGCTGCTTTGCCGTTCATGGCACGAGTGCTTGCTTGACAGCCGGCATCAACCGGTGCCCCGCTAATGTATGAGGTCATGCGACAAGTGTGCAGCAAATAGAAAAGTAAACCCAAAGCACACCTTGCGATCGTCGTCGTTGACCTTGACCTCCACCGCCGCGGAGATATGCTGCCAGCCCGCATGCCCGCTTAATCCTCCTCTTGGTCAGTAGACTAATCGGTGCCATTTCAGATGGACGGAGCACCAGCAGCACCGCAGGATGGCAAGGAACGCTCCGTCACGCGTTAGCCCATAGACCTACGAGCATGAGCAGCATAAGAATGAGATTAAATTGCATTCTGCACAGTCTCGGTGCTACACAGAGAAGCGCGGGCAGGGGCAAAGCGCAGTTTGACCAGGTCCAGTTTGGGCGTTCCTTGCCGCGCTTCATCAATGCCGGAGTACTTACAGTTTATCTTAGCATAGAAGCGTTCCAGAAACAGGTCCTCTAGCTGCGCTGCGGAGACTGCGCGGCTGCAGCAAAGCCTAGAGAGCGCGAGGCAGGACCAGCGTGAAGAAACACGGTAACCAGTTCACTGTTAGCTCATAGCTTATGAAATGTGCTTACAATATTCAAATCAATACAAGGCTGCAGTCCAAGTATCCCGGGAAGGCTTTGCGATTTGAAAGGGGTACGGCACGCCCCATTCACGGCCGTGCACTCTTACAAAGCACATCTTCATACTTCGCATACGTTTTTTCACAGCATATCCCTCTTGTCCAAGGTCTGCGCTGCATGTCATGCCCTGGCACCCTCCCCTGGCACGCAGGCCCAGCCTTGCCCGGCTGCCCCCTTTGGCCCCCCATTGGTATGCCCCTTCCTTCCCAGCACCATTGTGGTTGAACGTGCAGGGAAGGAAAAGGAGAAACTCATCGCACGGCAACGCTGTATGCTGTGTGGGGCAGTGAGATGACCGCGTGGGTGTGGTCCTTGCAGCCGGGTTCGTAATGCACAGACTACTCCCGAGTGGTTGCACGCAGTCACACGTTGCGCCATTGCTGTATGCTGGCAGGTGCTAGCAGCGAGTCGACACTGGTAAACAACGCATAGACCTAGCTGTTCTTGTCCTGAACTGCGGTGTAGCAGTACATGCAAGAACAAGGACCCTGATGGGCGTGACAGAGCCCAGTACGTTGCACAGCACATTCTGGTGGCATTAGTCAGGCAGCACTGCAGCTGCCGTGATGTCAGATATCTTGACATCACGTTACTTGCATTGCAGCATGTAATGCTGTGTAGACTGGGGACACACTGAAGGCGTTCACATCTTCCTTGGCCAAAGTACACCGTGTCAGTAGTACCGGTATGGTTTGCATCGCCGGCACACCCATCCATGGGCATATCCAGCAACTTGCAGCTGTGGGCATGTCGTGTTCTTGCTTATGCGTCCCTTGTCCTCTAACCCCATATGCGCAGTACAGATGCGAGGTGTAACTGGTGCTTCATCCCCAAGGGTTCGTGCATCCAGCATGCCAAAGGGCTGGGAATAACACCAACCGCCAGGGGAGCCACCTGCCGCCGTGGTCCACACGATGCACGGTCAGCTGCCCATATTAACCCTGCCCAGCTGCCCATAATGCGAGTGCCTTCAAGGATTCCAAGCACCAAATGTCCGTAATGATCTTTGTATGCCTGCGGACGCATGTATACATGCCCGCGGCGTCAAAGCAAACAGGGTCACCCAACACCCAGGTGCGGCTCCCCACAGTGCCCACCACGCCCGATCCCCAGCGCCGCACCGCTCCCACGCGTCAAGCGGGCAGTAAACCCTTGCGTACAATGCTCGATAGGCATCTGATGGGCCACCCTTACAGGCCGTCTCGCAAATGACGTGTGCCACCGTCGCACGCGAACGGAGTTGGCCACCACATACAACAGTTCAGGTGTCTTAACCCACGCGGCCCACTCCCGACACCCCGCGCCATGCTGCCGCCTGTGAAGTGTTAGGCGGGCGGCGAACCGTTGCATACTATGCTTGATAACTGCCTGGTGTGCGACTCTTAACAGACCGTTCCATGCGCGACATGCGCCCCATCGACATGGAAGCGAATAGCGCCGTCCAACCGTTGAGGGTGCAGCACCCCACACGGCCACACCCAGTCCCCAGCGCCGCGCCGCTCCCTGCAACGCGTCAAGCGGGCAGTTAACACTTGTTTACAATGCTATATAGGCATCTGATGTGCCAGTCTAACATCCCGTGCCGCGCCCGACAAATGCTCCCGTCGAACGCAAAGGAACCGCGCCACCCTGTTCAACTCATGTGCTTCAATCCACACAGCCCACCCCCGATCCCCAGCGCCGCGCCGCTCCATGCAACACGTCAAGCGGGCAGTTAACACTTGTTTACAATGCTAGACAGGCATCTAATGTGCCAATCTAACAGCCCGTGCCCCGCCCAACAAATGCCTCCGTCGCACGCAAAGGAACTGCGCCACCCTATCCAACTCGGGTGCTTGAACCCACACAGCCCACGCCCGATCCCCAGCGCCGCGCCGCTCCATGCAATACGTCAAGCGGGCAGTTTAAACTTGCGTTCAATGCTAGACAAGCATCTGATGGGCCAGTCTAACAGCCCGTGCCGCGCCCGACAAACTACCCCGTCGCACGCAAAGGAACCGCGCCACCCTGTTCAACTCATGTGCTTCAATCCACACAGCCCACCCCCGATCCCCAGCGCCGCGCCGCTCCATGCAACACGTCAAGCGGGCAGTTAACACTTGTTTACAATGCTAGACAGGCATCTAATGTGCCAATCTAACAGCCCGTGCCCCGCCCAACAAATGCCTCCGTCGCACGCAAAGGAACTGCGCCACCCTATCCAACTCGGGTGCTTGAACCCACACAGCCCACGCCCGATCCCCAGCGCCGCGCCGCTCCATGCAATACGTCAAGCGGGCAGTTTAAACTTGCGTTCAATGCTAGACAAGCATCTGATGGGCCAGTCTAACAGCCCGTGCCGCGCCCGACAAACTACCCCGTCGCACGCAAAGGAACTGCGCCACCCTATCCAACTCAGGTGCTTTAACCCACGCAGCCCACGCCCGACCGTGCTGCCGCCTGTGAAGCGTCAGGCGGGCAGCGAAACCTGCATACTATGCTGTATAGCTGCCTGATATGCGACTCTCAACAGGCCGTTCCATGCGCGACATGCGCCCCATCAACATGAACGCGAACAGTGCCATCCAACCGTTCAGGGTGCGGCACCCCACAAAGCTCACGCCCGGTCTCCAAAGTTGTGCCGCTCCCTGCAGCGCATCACGAGGGCAGTAATCAATTGCATTCAGTGCTGAAAGGGCACCTGATGTGCAACTCTAGGAGGCCGCCCTGCGCACCACGTGTGTTTCCATCGAGGGGCGAATTCATCCAAGCGCGCAAACAGGGTACCCTAACCATTCAGGTGCCGCACCCCACACGGCCCACGCCGGTTCCCAGCGCCATGCTACTTGCTGCAACGTTCTGCACGGGAATCCAATGACAAAGTACGAAACGGCCGATTAGATGATCCAAGATTGTCCGCAAGGCGACATGATTTGGCCCTAGTCGCCCCCCCTTCCCAGCTGCTAATACACATGTCCTGGCAAGCTGGCAGTCCCTGTGCACCCACAGCCTGCCGCGCACCTGCCGTACGGCTTTGTACGGCGTGCACGCAGCCTCTCATT
Organism: Chlamydomonas sp. KOR1; assembly: GCA_036984285.1. Classification (NCBI taxonomy): domain Eukaryota; kingdom Viridiplantae; phylum Chlorophyta; class Chlorophyceae; order Chlamydomonadales; family Chlamydomonadaceae; genus Chlamydomonas; species Chlamydomonas sp. KOR1. The sequence goes on along the minus strand of BQMZ01000298.1, from coordinate 9,223 downwards.
GCCCCTGGCATCCGCCGCACCACCTTCCCCAGCCCACACTACCTACCACGTGGCAGTCAAGGTGCCGCAGACCAGGTGCTGGAGGAGGCGGCCCTCCTCCCACTCGCCCACGCCTGCAGCGTGCACTATCGCGTGCACCGCTGCTACTCCCGGGCCTGCACGGTCGTAAGCAAAGCACATGGGCACTCAACAGCGAGCGACATGCATATTTGCACCTCCACAGGACCCGCCGCCTACCGTACGTCATGCCTTGATCAAAGACCTTGAACCACACCCCTACACTGCCACCCTTGGCACCAACGCCCCGGGAATGCATGCCACTTTGGTGACAACGCCAATCCGTGACCTCCAGTCACACCCCAACAGATTAGCGATTGGATGCTCCACGGTTGTCCGCAAAGCGAGATGATTTGGCCCTTTTGGCGCAAGTCGCCCTCCCCACTGCTGCTAATACACATGCCCTTGCAACCTGGCGGTCCTTTTGCACCCACAGCCTGCCGCGCACCTGCCGTACGGCTTTGTACGGCGTGCACGCAGCTCATTGCCCCTGGCATCCGCCGCAACACCTTCCCCAGCCCACACTACCTACCACGTGGCAGTCAAGGTGCCGCAGACCAGGTGCTGGAGGAGGCGGCTCCTCCCACTCGCCCACGCCTGCAGCGTGCACTATCGCGTGCACCGCTGCTACTCCCGGCCTGCACGGCCGTAAGCAAGGCGCGAGGGCACTCAGCAGTGAGCAACATGCATATTTGCACGTCCACAGGACCCGCCGCCTACCGTACGTCATGCCTTGGATCAAAGACCTTGAACCACACCCCTACACTGCCACCCTTGGCACCAACGCCCCGGGAATGCACGCCACTTTGGTGACAACGCCAATCCGTGACCTCCAGTCACACCCCAACAGATTAGCGATTGGATGCTCCACGGTTGTCCGCAAAGCGAGATGATTTTGCCCTTTCGGCGCAAGTCGCCCCCCCCTCCCCAGCTGCTAATACACATGCCCTGGCAAGCTGGCAGTCCCTGTGCACCCACAGCCTGCCGCGCACCTGCCGTACGGCTTTGTACGGCGTGCACGCAGCCTCTCATTGCCCCTGGCATCCGCCGCAACACCTTCCCCAGCCCACACTACCTACCACGTGGCAGTCAAGGTGCCGCAGACCAGGTGCTGGAGGAGGCGGCCCTCCTCCCACTCGCCCACGCCTGCAGCGTGCACTATCGCGTGCACCGCTGCTACTCCCGGCCTGCACGGTCGTAAGCAAGGCACATGGGCACTCAACAGCGAGCGACATGCATATTTGCACCTTCACAGGACCCGCCGCCTACCGTACGTCATGCCTTGGATCAAAGACCTTGAACCACACCCCACTGCCACCCTTGGCACCAACGCCCCGGGAATGCACGCCACTTTGGTGACAACGCCAATCCGTGACCTCCAGTCACACCCCAACAGATTAGCGATTGGATGCTCCACGGTTGTCCGCAAAGCGAGATGATTTTGCCCTTTCGGCGCAAGTCGCCCCCTCCCCAGCTGCTAATACACATGCCCTGGCAAGCTGGCAGTCCTGTGCACCCACAGCCTGCCGCGCACCTGCCGTACGGCTTTGTACGGCGTGCACGCAGCCTCTCATTGCCCCTGGCATCCGCCGCACCACCTTCCCCAGCCCACACTACCTACCACGTGGCAGTCAAGGTGCCGCAGACCAGGTGCTGGAGGAGGCGGCCCTCCTCCCACTCGCCCACGCCTGCAGCGTGCACTATCGCGTGCACCGCTGCTACTCCCGGCCTGCACGGTCGTAAGCAAGGCACATGGGCACTCAATAGCGAGCGACATGCATGTTTGCACGTTGACAGGACCCGCCGCCTACCGTACGTCATGCCTTGGATCATAGACCTTGAACCACACCCTACACTGCCACCCTTGGCACCACCGGTTCCCAGCGCCTTGCCGCTCCCTGCAACATAATGCACGGGCATATAAAGCCCAAAGTTTGCCCCATGAACCCTACTACCAGGCCCATTTGACATGCCCAAGTGCCCTCATCGACATGAAAGTGGACACGCAGGGTTACCCCACCATTCAGATCCCTCACCCCACACGACCCGCATCCGATTCCCAGTGCCGTGCTGCCCCCTGCAACATATCACACGTGCACTCAAAGCTTGCATGCAAAGGTCAATAGGTGCGCCGTGTGAGTCTACTAGCTACAGGACCGGTCCTGCATGCACGAGTGGCCCCACTCATGCATGCAGTTGTGCCCCTGATTGAGCTTCTCCCCAACAAATAATTCATTGTGCTCGTGGCAATTGAGTATGTACACCTCAAGCAGAAGCACAAGGTTCGCTTGTGTGCAGTGGTATCGGTGCCCTGACCCATGCACCCACGCCCAGTGGCTGGGCAGCCCTGCCCCTGGCACGCCCGCGGGCTGCAGTCCAATGACGTCCCGGCGACCCCAGCTCACCGGAGCATGCTCGTCCTGTCGTACGTTGTACACACAGTTCAGTCAGTCTCCATTGCGGCGTTATAGCTCAAATAACCGCACTTTCAGGCTGTCGTCGGGGGCTCTGGCTGCAACACCACGGCCGCTCCGGCTGCAGCTGCAGTTACTCGCTTCAAGATATCGCTCCCTCACTGCTTAATAGGTAGGTCATGCAGGTAAGTCCTTGTCATGTGCCGAAAATGGTCTGAACTTGACTCCGTCTTGAACTAGCCATCGTTGGTGTATTTCGCAATGAGTACAGAATGACATGCAACCTTATCATTATCGGATTGCTTCAGCATTGCGCAGCCTAACGCGGCGATTAGCGATTGGCGTGCGCGGTATGCCAGCGGCACCTGCGACGGTTACCCCCAGATCCTCCTCTGAAATGGCTTGATACAACAACACAACACCAAATAGACATGAAAGGTGGACGGGCTGCAGTGTCTAGACGCGAAACGTGGCCCACGGGTCTGGCAAGCGCTAAGGGGCAGCGCTACCCTACCGCCCCCTTGCGCCCCCTAGCGCGCCGTAGCGCTGGCTAGCGCCCTCTAACGCCCTCTAACGCGAGCTTCCTGTCGGCATAGTGCGTGTTACACACACATTACACATGTACCAGTGCGCAGCATGAGCCCAGCGACCAGGCAGTCCCATATTATGCATTTACGTACGCTTGATGAAGCGTTTGGGTCCGTTCGGTCATGCCCGCACGTGTGGGAAACGGGGTGCGCAGTGCAGCTGAGCACCACAGCAGGAACAGCTCATCACCTGCCTTCCACACCAACTTTATACCCCGCCAGCTAGGGCACCGCCCACGCCCGAGCCCAGCGACCATGCAGGTCCATATAATGCATGTCGGTATATACGCTTACGAAAGAGTCTGGGTCCGTTCGGACATGCCCGCACGTGTGGGAAACGGGGTGCACAGTGCAGCTGAGCGCCACAGCAGGAACAGCTCATCACCTGCCTTCGTCCCACGCCTTCACACCCCGCCAGCCAGTGCACAGCCCACGCCCGAGCCAAGCGACCATGCAGTCCCATATTACGCATTGATGTACGCTTGCTGAAGCGTTTGGGTCCGTTCGGTCACCCCGCACGTGTGGGAAACGGGGTGCACAGTGCAGCTGAGCACCACAGCAGGAACAGCTCATCACCTGCCTTCCACACCAACTTCACACCCCGCCAGCTAGTGCACCGCCCACGCCCGAGCCCAGCGACCATGCAATCCCATATTATGCATGTATATACGCTTGCTGAGGCGTCTGGGTCCGTTCGGTCATGCCCGCACATGTGGGAAACGGGGTGTGCAGGCGTGCGTGTTGTAGGCGTGTTACAGGCGTGTTACACACACATTACACGTGTACCAGTGCGCAGCATGAGCCCAGCGACCAGGCAGTCCCATATTATGCATTTGCGTACGCTTGATGAAGCGTTTGGGTCCGTTCGGTCAGCCCCGCACGTGTGGGAAACGGGGTGTACAGTGCAGCTGAGCACCGCAGCAGGAACAGCTCATCATCTGCCTTCCACACCAACTTTATACCCCGCCAGCTAGGGCACCGCCCACGCCCGAGCCCAGGGACCATGCAGGTCCATATAATGCATGTCGGTATATACGCTTACGAAAGAGTCTGGGTCCGTTCGGACATGCCCGCACGTGTGGGAAACGGGGTGCACAGTGCAGCTGAGCGCCACAGCAGGAACAGCTCATCACCTGCCTTCCACACCAACTTCACACCCCGCCAGCTAGTGCACCGCCCACGCCCGATCCCAGCGACCATGCAATCCCATATTATGCATGTATATACGCTTGCTGAAGCGTCTGGGTCCGTTCGGTCATGCCCGCACGTGTGGGAAACGGGGTGTGCAGGCGTGTTACAGGCGTGTTACACACAATTTGCACGTGTACCTGGGAGCTGCATGTGCCCAGCGACCATGCAGTCCCATTCTGTGCATGTATATACGCTTGCTGAAGCGTTTGGGTCCGTTCGGTCACCCCCGCACGTGTGGGAAACGGGGTGCGCAGTGCAGCTGAGCACCACAGCAGGAACAGCTCATCACCTGCCTTCCACACCAACTTCACACCCCGCCAGCTAGTGCACCGCCCACGCCCGAGCCCAGCGACCATGCAATCCCATATTATGCATGTATATACGCTTGCTGAGGCGTCTGGGTCCGTTCGGTCATGCCCGCACATGTGGGAAACGGGGTGTGCAGGCGTGCGTGTTGTAGGCGTGTTACAGGCGTGTTACACACACATTACCGCGTGTACCAGTGCGCAGCATGAGCCCAGCGACCAGGCAGTCCCATATTATGCATTTGCGTACGCTTGATGAAGCGTTTGGGTCCGTTCGGTCAGCCCCGCACGTGTGGAAGCAGGGGTGTACAGTGCAGCTGAGCACCACAGCAGGAACAGCTCATCATCTGCCTTCCACACCAACTTTATACCCCGCCAGCTAGGGCACCGCCCACGCCCGAGCCCAGGGACCATGCAGGTCCATATAATGCATGTCGGTATATACGCTTACGAAAGAGTCTGGGTCCGTTCGGACATGCCCGCACGTGGGAAACGGTGTACAGTGCAGCTGAGCACCACAGCAGGAACAGCTCATCACCTGCCTTCCGCACCAACTTCACACCCCGCCAGCTAGTGCACCGCCCACGCCCGAGCCCAGCGACCATGCAATCCCATATTATGCATGTATATACACTTGCTGAGGCGTCTGGGTCCGTTCGGTCATGCCCGCACATGTGGGAAACGGGGTGTGCAGGCGTGCGTGTTGTAGGCGTGTTACAGGCGTGTTACACACACATTACACGTGTACCAGTGCGCAGCATGAGCCCAGCGACCAGGCAGTCCCATATTATGCATTTGCGTACGCTTGATGAAGCGTTTGGGTCCGTTCGGTCAGCCCCGCACGTGTGGGAAACGGGGTGTACAGTGCAGCTGAGCACCACAGCAGGAACAGCTCATCATCTGCCTTCCACACCAACTTTATACCCCGCCAGCTAGGGCACCGCCCACGCCCGAGCCCAGGGACCATGCAGGTCCATATAATGCATGTCGGTATATACGCTTACGAAAGAGTCTGGGTCCGTTCGGACATGCCCGCACGTGTGGGAAACGGGGTGTACAGTGCAGCTGAGCACCACAGCAGGAACAGCTCATCACCTGCCTTCCGCACCAACTTCACACCCCGCCAGCTAGTGCACCGCCCACGCCCGAGCCCAGCGACCATGCAATCCCATATTATGCATGTATATACACTTGCTGAGGCGTCTGGGTCCGTTCGGTCATGCCCGCACATGTGGGAAACGGGGTGTGCAGGCGTGCGTGTTGTAGGCGTGTTACAGGCGTGTTACACACACATTACACGTGTACCAGTGCGCAGCATGAGCCCAGCGACCAGGCAGTCCCATATTATGCATTTGCGTACGCTTGATGAAGCGTTTGGGTCCGTTCGGTCAGCCCCGCACGTGGGAAACGGTGTACAGTGCAGCTGAGCACCGCAGCAGGAACAGCTCATCATCTGCCTTCCACACCAACTTTATACCCCGCCAGCTAGGGCACCGCCCACGCCCGAGCCCAGGGACCATGCAGGTCCATATTATGCATGTCGGTATATACGCTTACGAAAGAGTCTGGGTCCGTTCGGACATGCCCGCACGTGTGGGAAACGGGTGCACAGTGCAGCTGAGCGCCACAGCAGGAACAGCTCATCACCTGCCTTCCACACCAACTTCACACCCCGCCAGCTAGTGCACCGCCCACGCCCGATCCCAGCGACCATGCAATCCCATATTATGCATGTATATACGCTTGCTGAAGCGTCTGGGTCCGTTCGGTCATGCCCGCACGTGTGGGAAACGTGGTGTGCAGGCGTGTTACAGGCGCAGTTACACACAATTTGCACGTACCTGGGAGCTGCATGTGCCCAGCGACCATGCAGTCCCATTCTGTGCATGTATATACGCTTGCTGAAGCGTTTGGGTCCGTTCGGTCACCCCCGCACGTGTGGGAAACGGGGTGCGCAGTGCAGCTGAGCACCACAGCAGGAACAGCTCATCACCTGCCTTCCACACCAACTTCACACCCCGCCAGCTAGTGCACCGCCCACGCCCGAGCCCAGCGACCATGCAATCCCATATTATGCATGTATATACGCTTGCTGAGGCGTCTGGGTCCGTTCGGTCATGCCCGCACATGTGGGAAACGGGGTGTGCAGGCGTGCGTGTTGTAGGCGTGTTACAGGCGTGTTACACACACATTACACGTGTACCAGTGCGCAGCATGAGCCCAGCGACCAGGCAGTCCCATATTATGCATTTGCGTACGCTTGATGAAGCGTTTGGGTCCGTTCGGTCAGCCCCGCACGTGTGGGAAACGGGGTGTACAGTGCAGCTGAGCACCACAGCAGGAACAGCTCATCATCTGCCTTCCACACCAACTTTATACCCCGCCAGCTAGGGCACCGCCCACGCCCGAGCCCAGGGACCATGCAGGTCCATATAATGCATGTCGGTATATACGCTTACGAAAGAGTCTGGGTCCGTTCGGACATGCCCGCATGGGAAACGGGTGTACAGTGCAGCTGAGCACAGCAGGAACAGCTCATCACCTGCCTTCCGCACCAACTTCACACCCCGCCAGCTAGTGCACCGCCCACGCCCGAGCCCAGCGACCATGCAATCCCATATTATGCATGTATATACGCTTGCTGAGTTCGTCCGTTCCTCGGTCATGCCCGCACATGTGGGGAAACGGGGTGTGCAGGCGTGCGCAGTTGTAGGCGCAGTTACAGGCGTGTTACACACACATTACACGTGTACCAGTGCGCAGCATGAGCCCAGCGACCAGGCAGTCCCATATTATGCATTTGCGTACGCTTGATGAAGCGTTTGGGTCCGTTCGGTCAGCCCCGCACGTGTGGGAAACGGGGTGTACAGTGCAGCTGAGCACCGCAGCAGGAACAGCTCATCACCTGCCTTCCACACCAACTTCACACCCCGCCAGCTAGTGCACCGCCCACGCCCGATCCCAGCGACCATGCAATCCCATATTATGCATGTATATACGCTTGCTGAAGCGTCTGGGTCCGTTCGGTCATGCCCGCACATGTGGGAAACGGGGTGTGCAGGCGTGCGTGTTGTAGGCGTGTTACAGGCGTGTTACACACACATTACACGTGTACCAGTGCGCAGCATGAGCCCAGCGACCAGGCAGTCCCATATTATGCATTTGCGTACGCTTGATGAAGCGTTTGGGTCCGTTCGGTCAGCCCCGCACGTGTGGGAAACGGGGTGTACAGTGCAGCTGAGCACCACAGCAGGAACAGCTCATCACCTGCCTTCCACACCAACTTTATACCCCGCCAGCTAGGGCACCGCCCACGCCCGAGCCCAGCGACCATGCAGGTCCATATTATGCATGTCGGTATATACGCTTACGAAAGAGTCTGGGTCCGTTCGGACATGCCCGCACGTGTGGGAAACGGGGTGCACAGTGCAGCTGAGCGCCACAGCAGGAACAGCTCATCACCTGCCTTCGTCCCACGCCTTCACACCCCGCCAGCCAGTGCACAGCCCACGCCCGAGCCAAGCGACCATGCAGTCCCATATTACGCATTGATGTACGCTTGCTGAAGCGTTTGGGTCCGTTCGGTCACCCCCGCACATGTGGGAAACGGGGTGTGCAGGCGTGTTACAGGCGTGTTACACACAATTTGCACGTGTACCTGGGAGCTGCATGTGCCCAGCGACCATGCAGTCCCATTCTGTGCATGTATATACGCTTGCTGAAGCGTTTGGGTCCGTTCGGTCACCCCCGCACGTGTGGGAAACGGGGTGCGCAGTGCAGCTGAGCACCACAGCAGGAACAGCTCATCACCTGCCTTCCACACCAACTTCACACCCCGCCAGCTAGTGCACCGCCCACGCCCGAGCCCAGCGACCATGCAATCCCATATTATGCATGTATATACGGCTGAGGCGTCTGGGTCCGTTCGGTCATGCCCGCACATGTGGGAAACGGGGTGTGCAGGCGTGCGTGTTGTAGGCGTGTTACAGGCGTGTTACACACACATTACACGTGTACCAGTGCGCAGCATGAGCCCAGCGACCAGGCAGTCCCATATTATGCATTTGCGTACGCTTGATGAAGCGTTTGGGTCCGTTCGGTCAGCCCCGCACGTGGGAAACGTACAGTGCAGCTGAGCACCACAGCAGGAACAGCTCATCACCTGCCTTCCACACCAACTTTATACCCCGCCAGCTAGGGCACCGCCCACGCCCGAGCCCAGCGACCATGCAGGTCCATATAATGCATGTCGGTATATACGCTTACGAAAGAGTCTGGGTCCGTTCGGACATGCCCGCACGTGTGGGAAACGGGGTGTACAGTGCTGAGCGCCACAGCAGGAACAGCTCATCACCCGCCCTTCGTCCCACGCCTTCACACCCCGCCAGCCAGTGCACAGCCCACGCCCGAGCCAAGCGACCATGCAATCCCATATTACGCATTGATGTACGCTTGCTGAAGCGTTTGGGTCCGTTCGGTCATGCCCGCACATGTGGGAAACGGGGTGTGCAGGCGTGCGTGTTGTAGGCGTGTTACAGGCGTGTTACACACATTACACGTGTACCAGTGCGCAGCATGAGCCCAGCGACCAGGCAGTCCCATATTATGCATTTGCGTACGCTTGATGAAGCGTTGGGTCCGTTCGGTCAGCCCCGCACGTGGGAAACGG
>BQMZ01000297.1:0-122500 GCA_036984285.1 Chlamydomonas sp. KOR1 | reverse complement strand
ATCAACGCCCGCTGGCTCCTGCAGTGCTATCAGTGTGCCTTCAGCACAGCTACCAATGGCGCTGTGAATCTCATTTGGGTGGCCCGCTGGAATGCCGTGCGGGTAATTCGACGCAGCACGTGCACTGTGCACACATCGCACATTGGGGGTTGTCCGCAGTCCGCGCAAATGCTCACTAAGGCACTTCCATTCTGAAGGATGTTCACGCAAAACGTTGAGGTCCCATTCTTGTCCAGTTTGGCAGCGACGGCCTCTTGGGCCTTAGGCAGACGCCAGGGTGCCTCTACTCACATCTCACATAATGCAAAAGCATGGGCCGGGCAAAAGCACGGGCCTAAGACGGTAACAGGCAGGAAGAAAGACCAAACCCACAAACACGCATGCCAACTTACAAAGCAGAGCACAAGGGCGAAGAATAAGCGCCCAGGGCCAGCAGCCCGAGCCACTTGTAGGTGTAAAAAAAATGTGTGTCTGTCGCTCCCTCACGCCACGCCAAGCAATGCAAAGTAGTGACTGGCAGTGAGTGGGATCCAAAGCTGGATTAAGTAAACGCACAGGAACATCGTAGGATCGGTAAACCCCATCCCATCATGCCCGACTTAGATGGCCGCCTGTCACGTGTAAGGGAGCTCCCCTGGCACAGCAGGGTCAGGCAGGCGGTCTTGAAACCTGCTTGCCAGTGGTAGTTGCACTCCGCACTAGTTATAACGAAAACGCTCTTGCCTTCACGAGAGAACCGTAGCGTGTTCACTTGATGCCGCAGGGTCAGAGAAGGTTGCCAAGCTCTCACCTGTTCATAGATGCTAAGATAGTATAAAACAATGGAGTTTTTTTGGTTACATGCATCTTGGACAGCTTCCGCGGCTGCGCCGGTGAAGGCGCATGCTCTGGCGAAGCTACTGGGTTTTGCGGTTGTTTTGACAGGAGTTTTGGGTAAGCAGGCCTAGAACAATGCACTGTTGAAGTGACAACTGTGGCAGGCGCGCGGGACGGCGCCTCCTTGCCAGCGTGCTTGGCTGAGAAATAGGATAACGAACCAGAGCTTGGCAATATGCAAAATGGTTTGACATGGAACCTGTCCTGGATAAACTGTCCTGTTCTAACGCCTGCGTCCTGTGTCAACCTTGGCAACCTTGCCACCCTACCTAAGCTGCCAAAACGTGCATACTGGAGATGCAATCCTGAATACACAGGGAAGCATCGGCGCCTGCGGTCTGCTGCCCACCCCTGCGGTTACTTCTGCGCGCCTGCCACCACCGCTACAAACCCCCAGGTTGCTCCACACCAGCCGGCCTTACACTGCGCAGCGGAATGGCACAAATGGGCAACACCATCTCCAGCCACACAGTCCCTATTGAGAGCTTTAACGCCTCGAAGGAGGCCGTCAAATGCCGCTCAGTTGCTGGATGTACGTCGTTCCTGGTCATGCCCACCAAGGACTCCCCGTCCGATGAGGGGCTATACGCATCCATGAAGATCACCCTCAAATCCCAAAGCAACGCATCGTGGGTGTGGGTGGACCCGATGGATCGCGCTGACGTGGGCTCGCTGTGTGTTGGTACCTTCCTACTCAACTCCATGCCCCCTCCGTCGCCGTCCAAGAAGCGGGGAAAATCACCTGAGGGACTAGGTGGGTGGCATACGCTAGCTGCAAATGCCTTGTGTCCCGTCACTCCAGGTTTGGAAGGATGGCATGCGGTTTCTTGGCGGAGGGTCGTGGACCGCATGTGCGGGATGAAGTGCTGAGAGTGTCCATTCCGCGGCCCCTCCTCCCAGAGCCGTGCACCGCACCCGCCGGCTGGACCTACCAGCTTGCGTCAACGCAAAAGGGCAACACCATGGAGTCGTACACAGTTGTAGCCAGCGCGTTTGACGTGAAGGAGACGGCGGAGCGGTGCGACGCCATGCCGCCGTGCAACCAGTTCTCGGTGTTCCCTGACACCCCCGCCAACGGCTCCTACAAGCCCAGCAAGCAGCCGCTGGTGGTGCAGCTGAAAACGACCACCATTGGGCCCTGGGCGTCTGTGGGATTCAGCGGCAACAGATCCGCCCTCATATACACCTGCTACGGCACGTTCGTAAAAAACTTGCCACCGCCCTCGCCGCCGCCCTCGCCAGGTGAGCCTGTAGACCCTTTCTCCGAGGCTGCGCATGCGTGGATTGTAGAGTCTCTCGCGTGCCCCTGAGGGGGTCCAAGCACCGTCAAGTCCCTCAACCCAGGGGCGGTGGCGGTGACCATGCACGTTCGGTACGGTATGGCACCTTTTTGCGTCGCATACAGCCCTCCCTAAGAGCCACTGAGGCCGTTCTGGAGTCCACGCCCTGAGCTGCATCCGCCAACCCTGCCCGTGTGCCTACGGCCCCTCCCACACCTCATCCCACAGTCAAGCAGTGCGAGGCCCCAAAGGGCTGGACGTTCACTGCGGGCAAGCGGCGCCGTGCGGACATCATCACCACCTACACCCTCCCCGCAGCCACCACCATGCAGTACCTGGTGGACAAGTGCAAGGGCATTGCCAAGTGCGCGCTGTTCTACGTGCAGCCAGCCAAGCCCGACCCAACCACAGGGCGGGCAACCAAGCTGGTGGTCGAGTTCTTGAAGGCGCCCACCAACGATGGTTGGCAGTCAAAGGAGATAAAGGACGCCAAGCTGCTGCAGGGGATGTGCCACGGGACCTTCACCAAGGCCCCTGCGGCCGTGGTCCCCTGTACCGCCGCAAAGTGCTAGCACACCTTGGAGCCAATAGGCCAGCTGAGGACCTGCTGCCAGCCTGCGCTGCTGGACCCACCCGTCCCTACACCGGCGGTCTTAAGTCTACATGCTCGCGACCTTGATGGTGCCCGCCGGCACCGTTACCGCCATGCTGGCCCGTGCTGCGGCATCGCGGCCGCCTGCATGCCCTTGAACGAGGAGCCCACGGTGCCGCACAACACCACGGGCCGGCGGACACAACAGCTGATTATCAGCGGTTACTGCAGGGGTTGTTGGCGCTCTTGTGTGCCGGGAGGCATGATGGTGAAAGGGGCTTTGCCATCACCGCAGGCCTGCCTCATGTCGTGGGTCGACGCGTCGGTAGCAGCAATGAGCTGCGTGTATGGTTTTGATACCTGTTGCGTTTATGTGCACTGAGTGGATGCACGCCGATGCGGTGTGAACCGCGCGTGTTCTTGGTGGTCATTTTCAGCGCGCCGCATGAGGCGCCGGCTTGGCTGCAACACATGCACACATGTAGTATTGGGTATCGGGTACACTGCGTGTGCCCAATGCATGACCAGTTAAGGGCTTTGCGCTGCTTGCCGCGACTGCACCCGTCACCATTCATGCTCAAAACTCATTTATCATTGTTGGATTGCCCGAGCGTGGTAACCATGCATTACTGACAGCGTGCGTTACGCACAAGTGCAGCAGGATGGTCTGAGTGCGCATTACCTTGTTGTGTGGGCCAAGGGCTGCCGTACATGCTCGGGTTGCAGTATGTTGAGTTGCTTGTGGGGGCCCAGTGCGGCGTGCAATGAGGTTTGTACGTTGGCTCACGCAGGACGGCGCCGAGGGCTGTTGCGGAAGCTTTTAGGAGAGGTATGATGTTGCGTGTGCGCTGTATGATTCCGCACAACTTCCAGGAACGCGTAGCTTGGGCCGAGTGTCGTCACATGGGCACTGTGGATGGTGGTTCTGGTTACATTCCGCAGTATTGTTGCACCGCACTGCCCCTGTCCGTATGCACATACGGTATGCATGTAGTAGGCGACCGAGGCAAGCGCCGGCAGGCCAGGGCCTGGCAGGGTACTCCCGCCGCGGGGGCAGCACTCAGGGTTTCTTCCCTTGCATCAGCATCTTGAGGTCCTGCAAAAGTGGGACAAGTTTTGGCTAAACGTTAGAAAAGGCATGGAAAGCGCAATGTAATGAACCTGTGATCATAATGGCTAGTGTTGTATTGGCTTGATTTCAATCCCCTTTGGCTTGCAGCGCACGAGCAGCGCAGGACAGGGCCTAGGCCATTTTGTTCAACATGAAGTTAGTCTTCCATGAAGACACCAGGCCCTCGGGTTTACCCACGCACCTTGAACGCCGCCATGACGTCCCTGTCAAACACGTACTTGACAGTCTTCCAAGGGGACTTGGACACCTGCGCAGCGCCGCCAGCCGGTGGGCGGGGCAAATGTTGGACGACCAGCTGATGCGGGCAGAGCGTGGCCAGCTATGCGAAGCCGTCCGCCCCGGATCGCCACCACTACCACGTCTTCACGTGCTGCTCCATGCCAACGCCGCTACCTACGTCTGACTGCCAGCACCGGAGAGCAGACGTCATCGCGGCCCTGTGGTCCGTGCCCGCCCGGCCCCCACCTACCTCCTCCAGCGCCTTCATCACGCGCGGGTTGTCCAGCCACTGCGCGGACTTGGGGTCGGACATCATGAGCGCCACCAGCGGGTTTGCCTCCGCCCCGCCCTCCTGCGTCCCGCCTGCCGCCGCCTCTGCCTGCCCCTCCTGTGCCGGCTGCGCCGCCTCCGACCCTGGCCCTGCGGCCGCCGACGCCTCCCCCGCTGGCCCCTGGCCCGGGGGCGGCGGCTGCCTGCTGCTTGTCGCGCTGCTGGTGCTGCTGGTGGAGCCGCCGGCGGAGGCAGCCTCTGCTGCTTGGCCTTGCTCAGGTGCTGGTGCTGCTGCACCGGAGCCCAGCTGGATGGCGGCGGAGCCAGAGGAGGCGGGCGCGGAGCTGGTGGCCGCCGGGGCAGCTGCGGCGCGCTCCGATGCCAGGATTTCCCGCACCTGCACAATGGGGGCAGCAGCAGAGCGCAGCATCCATGTTGATTACCGTATCGGCGGCGTGCTGTGGAAGGCCAGCGCAGCTGGCAACCAGAGTGCGGCGCAGGGTAGGTGGGCGGGGGCTCGCCCTGCCGATCGATGTCACGTCCTGCTGCCCACATCCGCACGGCCAGGCGGCCATGTGGTCCCTGCGTTTCCAGCTACGCTCGTCACGCGCTGCCCACCTTGGTCACCACCTCCAGCAGCTCCGTGTCGTGGGCGTACTTGGCCTGGGCGGACGGGTCCTGCCCGATCTCCAGGAATGCCTATGACACAAGACAACGTATGTGCCCAGCACCACAACAGCATACGTGCGCCTTGAGCAAGGTTGTTGCATACTCGGGCAGTAGGTACATTCGCGCGGCAGGCACCACCCGCCTGACGCTTCCTCTGATACATGCGACACGTGCCCTGGAATGCGACCGTGCAGCTTGATCGCAAGCCGGCATGACCCACGGGACGTGAAACGGTTTAAAAACGCAGCTTTCCACTGTCTGAGACCGCGTCTTCCTCAGTCCTGCCCGCCCAGTCACAGACCTCGGCGCACGCTTAGACCACCAGCAGTCCTTGCATCCAGGCACCTACCCTCAGGCCCAACCCGCCCGGTCCCTACAGGGTGCTTCAGCAAACGACCAACTAGTATACGCCAACCTCCCCAGCCCCATCCCACGGCTGTCGGCCTGGCCAACGCTCGACCTGCAAGGCCAACGCCCCGCCCGCTCCCAACCACGCATCACCCCCGCCCCACCGGGACGACTTCTGCAGCACCCATGCCCCGCTCGCACCCCACCTGCCTAACCGTTACACAACTGTGCGCCACCCGCACCCTACCTGCATACTGTAACCCGTGCCGCCCACCTACACAACCCAGCCGCACGGTCGTGCCCCCGGCCCGCGTGGCCCCCCCCTCCCCCTCCCCCGCCCCCGCCCCACCTGCATGACCCGTGGGTCCTGCAGCTTGGCCACCAGGCCCGGGTGGCCCATCAGCCGCGACAGCACCTTGCCGGGGTCCAGCCCCATGCGCTGCGCGCTGCTGAAGGTGCTCTCCATGGAGGCGGGCGTCATGCGGTCCAGCAGCGTGTCGGGCAGCGGCATGCCCTGGGGGCAAGAGGGACAGGGAGGCGTTATAGCGGGAGGACACACCTTGGGCGAAATGCAGGGTGCCATGTCAGCATTGGTGTTTGGCATGGACAGCCGCCGCCCTGGACGGCGCGCAAGGCGTACTGATAGCCCCACGTACCCGCTTGGCGATCATCTCTGCGATCTTCTTCTTGGTGTCCGGATCGGAGAACATCTGCTGCAGCACCTCGGGTCGCCGCAGCGCGCTTGGCAGCATGCCCAGCATCATCTGCTGCATGTGGGGGCTGGATGCCATCAGCTCCACCATGCGCTCGGCGCGGCGGACGGCCTCTGGCGGGGGGAGGCCAGGTACGGGCGTACCATTATAGGCTTCCCTTAAATGGCTATCAGTGGCGCTATGTGGAGAGATGCTGCGGTATGCCAGGGGCGTTGTAACGCCGCAGCTTTGCTTCTGGGTTTACGAACATGTGCTGTGGGTGTGCCGCACAGCGTTGTAGGCAAGGGAAGCACAGGTGCGCAGCAGTAGCAGATCGCACTAAGCGTCCAGCAGCTCAACGTATACTCGTTTGAGAAAATGGATGCGTTAATCACGGTCTTAGCGTGCCGCACCATTTGGGTCCTGCTGAGAGGAGAAGGTGCGAGCGTGCCCCAGGGCACCAGGTGCGGCAGCAGCGGCCTGCCCCCACTCGCGCGCGACGGCACGGGCCGCTGCGGTCACTCCGGCTCCATTTGTTGTTTCAGTATGTTTCAAAAATGCTTCAGCGCTTCTGGCTAGAAGGGGATGCCGCACGGTTAGGCGGAAGAGCGCCTGCATGGTCTCGTGACGACACGCACACAGAGTTGCAGCGCTCGTGTGCTCACGTTTCTCAGACTTCGGTATGTGTGCAGACGAGTAGACAGTAGCAGTCGTCTTCGCACTTAGACAGTGCTGCCATTGGCCGATCGCGCGTGCGTCATGTGGACTCGGAGCAGGAGCTGGGCAACAACAGCAGATGCAAACCCTTGCACTATGAAGACAAACTCGTGCTATCCTTGATAATATACTCTCACGCCAAACACAGCCTCTGACTCACGCAAATTCAGTAAACGCTTTCACCTCAGGTATCCCTGTTGTTTTGGTCCTGTTCAACCGCCAGTGATACTTCTTGAATTATTGGAACACTGTAATTAGTTACCTGTACTTTGCGGACATCGCTTGGACAGCTGCGACGTGAAAGGGCACGGCGCGCAGCTTCCGTTTGCGTCTCGCTTCGCGCACAGGCCAGCGCGGCAATATCATAGCATGTATCCGTATCCACAAAGACCAGGAGCCGCGGGGGCGCAACCACCGACCTCGGCGTTTGCGACAGTGGCCCAACAGCCAAACGCACAGCAATCCTTTGTGCCCCCACCACCACCTGCAGCACCCGGCATCGCACTGTACAGCGCATCGTCAGGGTCAGTCACTGCACTTCGACTAAAGCCATCTGACAGCTACGTACAGGAGCCACCGGTACGTGGTTGGAGAAGCTGCGGGTGTCCCGGGTCGTTGCCGGGTCGTAGCAGGACAGGTGGCAGCTGCGCCCCCGGCAGGGGCCAACGGCAGTCCGGAACACATGGTGTACAAGGATGCTAGCAGTCGGCGTGTGATGTCCAGCATGGCCTGTGGGGTTGCAAGGGGCATGGCTTAGGGTGTCGCAGAGGCACTCTCCCAAGGCTGGCCCCAAGCGCACATACGCGAACCCACAGCCTCTAACTCATTTGCAAAGTCCGACTGCTGTAGTCCTTCGCGCCAACTTACGAAGTCCGTGCAACACCCACGAGTGCACCAGCACAACCGCCCGCCCCAACGTGTCCCTCCACCGCACCGTCCCTTCCCCCGCCTCCGTCCCCACTCGCGTCTCTCTCATAACAGCATCCCGTCACTCTGGCCCGCGCAGGTGCGCGTGTCCCCCGCGCTGCTGGCGGCCGCGCGGCCCGACTCGCTGCCCGGTGGCGGCCAGGGGCTGGACCTGGCGCTGGAGCGGGGGCTGGTGGAGGAGGTGCAGGGGCGAGTGGAGGCGGAGGCGTACGTGGCGGGGGTGCAGGTATGGCGTGAGGGATGGCGGGGATGCGGATGGGGTGTGTGGAGCGGCGGGATGCAGCTATGGCGTGTAAAGAGGCTGGGCTGGGTGTGCGTGGCAGAGAGGAGCATGGAGTGTCGGACGCGTTGGGCTGTAGTGTGGGGCGGCACGGGGCAGGGAGGGGGAACTGGTGCTGTGCTTGCCTGCAGCTCGGGGTAGGTCATTGCGCTGGTCACTGCTGCAAATGTTGATACGGGTCAACTGCAAGAAGACAGTCCAGGCTGACGAATGTCAGCTCAGAACCATCCGGCAGCTCCGCAGCACCGTGCGAGGGGGTCCAGCAACCCCATCAAGACCCTCCATGGCGTATGCGGAGCCCGTCTCTTTCGCATAACCCTGTCGGCTGTGCCCTTGACGGGCCGCCTCCGCCTGCCCTCTCCCCTCCTAGGACGGGGAGCTGCCCCTGGACCCGGCGGTGAAGGCGGCGGTGGGCTCGGGGGCATCCCTTGGCGCGGCGATGCTGGGGGCGGCGTACGGCAGGGCGGGCCGGGGAGGCGCCGACAAGGTGAGGGCCGGGCGGCGGCAGGGCCGGGCCGTGGTAGGATCAGGGTGCCAGACGCGGCACGGAACCGGCCATGCGGAGGGGCACGGTTGGTGCCTGTGTCTGGGCATACCGGTACCCCAGGCAGGAGGCAAGGAAGCCTGCAGTGAATAGCATTGCAGCAGCTGGGTGTCAAGGGGCTAAAGTGGGGTCGTTCGCGGGTGGGCACAATGTCGTTGTGGCTAGCATGCTGGCAGCGGTCACCTGGGGCCTGCAAGTCTTTGGGGCAACCGCAGCGCGGGGTGGCCTGCCGAAAACAGCGTTCAACTGCGCTGCACGGACTAAGGGTTTGGCTGGACACCGCTTGGCAGCACCAGTCCCCTGCGACACACGTCTGTCCAATGGCGTCGGCGCCCCTGGCCCACTCGGTGGCCTCGGACTCCACGCGTCACCGTCTACTGCCACAGCACCCCCACGCCCTTTGTCTACCGCCTTCACCCCTTCCCCTGTCCCTGCCCCAGGCCTCCGACTTTGCGTCCAAGGTGGACCAGCTGACCGGCATGGGCTTCCCGCTGGCGCTGGCGGCGGGGGCGCTGGGCCGCGCGGGGGGGGACGTGGAGGCGGCCACGGAGACGTGCCTGGCGGTCACCGGATGAGTTGCGGGGCGTGGGGCGAGGTAGCAAGGTGTACAGGTGTTGGGGTAACGGGGCAAAGTTGGCAGGCGTCGTTCTTGGCACGGGGTTAGCCACGGAGGCGTGCATGGTGATTGGGGCTGAGGTTTGGGCACAGGTAGGGGTCCCCTGGCCGTGCTGCGAGCGGGGAGCAGTGCGGGGGGCAGGAACAGGCAGCGGGGGGGGCGCCGGCCGAATCAAGGAAACGGGGAGGAAGCTGTGGAGGCTGTTGCTTGGCGGGGTTAGCAGACGGCCAGCACTTTGGCATTCATGTTTGACCGGCTGAAGGGCTGTGGCCTTTGACGCATTTCGTTCCTGCTGGGCTGGTACCGCCCCTGCGGCTGCCAGCTGCAGCTCCGCTTCGCAACTTGGTACACGATATGGAGGGGCCCGGGAAGGGGACCAACCTGTAAAGCCTTACATGCAAAGACGGCATATGGCCGCGCCCATATGCGCGGATGGCAAGCCAGGGTGCTCATTATTGATCAGAGGCAGAAGGAAGTAGAGCGCTGCTGCGCGCTGGTAGTGTTGACGCAGGAGGCACCAGTAGGCATCCTGCTTCCTACGGCATGGACTGGGACCACAGGCACGCCCCATAAGGAGAGGTACACCAGCAGGTACACGGCACACCAGCAGGGAGACGGACCGCCAAGGACCCACAGCTCCGCAGCAGCCGAGTAAGCGACCTGCCTACATACGGTATAAGACGCTGCAGAACATGACACGGTGTGCCAGCATGGCTGAGCCGCAGCCGGGACAAGTAATGGCCTTTCATACGCACACATGGACACGCGACAAGATACACGGAAGCACACGCGCGCGCGTGGGCTTATGACTGGTGCACGTGCATTGGCATTGGGAATACGTAGCTTGCGCAAGTGTGCGCCGATCACGACGACATACGTGGAAGGGCGCTCGCATGGTGCCCCCCGAAAAGCGTTGAAGTGTGCCGAACGGCAATATCTGCTCACACCCAAGGTGGGGCCGCAGACCGGCACGCACCACTGCAATACCACCACTTGATCGCATGAGAGTAAACGAGAGATGGGCTGCCACGCACTGGCGGGCACCAACAGCACCCTGCGGCCGCGCACACCGGCAGTCAACCCCGGTGCGTGTGCGGGTACCTATATACCTGGCTTGGTTGCAGAACTCCCTGCGACAACCCAGGCATCCTATTTGGGCTAGGAACACGTGTGTACCGTATGTAATGCAGATGACGCATGGGGGATGCTCCGCAAATGGGCGTGCACACGCGTAACATCATGCAGTCAAGGCTATGTTGTGCAGCATGTAACCAAAGCGCTGCCATCCTGCACTCTTCCCGATTTAACCATTGTCCATTCCCTACCAGCGCTAGCGGTAGTCAAGCCGCAAGCCTGCAACCCATCCTGCTAATAAGCTCCTACTATCATCAGCCCGCGGACACAACTGCACGCAGGTACAACGATACGCGCAGCACATGACCAGCTCAGTTGCGACCATAGCCGCCGTAACCACCGTAAGCCGGAGGCGCAGAGCCATACGGGCCATAACCGCCATAACCACCATAGCCGCCGTAGCC
Organism: Chlamydomonas sp. KOR1; assembly: GCA_036984285.1. Taxonomy (NCBI): domain Eukaryota; kingdom Viridiplantae; phylum Chlorophyta; class Chlorophyceae; order Chlamydomonadales; family Chlamydomonadaceae; genus Chlamydomonas; species Chlamydomonas sp. KOR1. The sequence continues at coordinate 111,800 of BQMZ01000297.1, read as the reverse complement.
TGGCAGGGGCGCGTAGCTCGGGCTGGAAGAGCCGGGCAGCAGCACCGTGTCAATCACGAAAACGGAGATTCTGTGGCAAGGGGGGAAGGAGGGGGGGAGACATCTGTGAGAGGGGGAGCTCTCCTGGCTGTGATCGTCGGGCCGCACCACCTCTGAAGGGGACTGTGCCTTTGGCCTGGCACAGCGGTAATCAGCCTGGGTAATCAGCTCCATGACCTAAGCGCACGGTAGCTGCAGTTGTGTAGGTTTTGTGCAGCCACAAGGCAGGGCCCCGGGTGTCTTCGTACGACACTCCAGACTCCACGGCGCAGCGATCAAGGAGCGTCTGGGACATGCATCGCACAGCACCGCACGGCAGAAAGCACGGTAATAAGGCGTCCCACCGGTAGCTCACCTGGGGGTGCGCTCCTGGGTCAGGACGTTTGCAGCGCTGCCCAATGACTGCATGACGGGTTCGTCAAGCTCGAACGCGTACGAGATCCTAAGTGGCTGGCCGCTGCGGGGCACAAGGGGTAGGGTCCAGGACGTGCCAAGCGCCGTACGTGAGGTCTTTGTGTCCAGTGGGCGAGTGTAACGCGGTCATGACATCAGGCCGCAATCAAGATGGGCCCGGCGTGAGACACTCAACGCAGGGCCGCTAGCAGTCAGCCAGGTGCATTCCAGCTCGCCAGGCAAGCGGGTGAGCCCTTGCGATGCACCCGCAGCTGCCTGCACCGTGCGGCGCCGCGCATGCTACCCCACGCCACCCCACCCCACCCCACCCCACCCCACGCACTTGATGGCGGTTAGACGCTTTGTCGCGTCGGACAGCGAGTTGTACGTCAGCGGCTCGCCAGACACGATGTGGGTCTGCGGGGTGGGCGCAGGGAGGCAGGAAGGCAGAGGCAGGAGCACCTCGTTATGACACTGCACGCGCATTTCAGACGAGGTGAAGCGTTGCTTGTCCGGCGGGGCGCGGCAGGGGCCATGGACGGCTGTGGAGGAAGCACATTGGGCTGACACAGCACCGCACACAGGATCCAGCATGGGGTGCATGGACGGCGCTGACAGCAGCCAGAGGCGGGCCAAGCACCCGCATGCCCATGTGCTGTCACGAACATAGACATACACCATCACGCTCAGCTGGGATTCTTGTCGTTATGCTCTCACAGGCTGTCGCCATTAGGGCTTAGGCCATACACATGCCAAAGGAAGTGTACGACAGGGGCGCTAAGCAAACTGCACGTGTAGACTGCCTCCCTGTGCCCCTTTCCCCCCAGCTCCCTCACCTCCAGGACGCGCTTGAGCGTGTCCCTGTCCGCCAGCAGCTGTTCGGCGGAGAGGCCCAGGGCGGACAGCAGGGCGGTGAAGGCGCTGCGGGGGAATCCACAAAGCACTGGTAACGCGGGGTGGCGATGGTCATGTACAGTGCGGCTGTCAGTGCGTACAGTGCAGGGAACAAACAATGCGATCCGGTTGGGGAGTGAACGCGGAGCAGGTGTGTGCGACGGTGCGTGTTTGTGCCTGCCGGCTGAACTGCAAGCGAGGGGCCGTGTATGAGGTAGAGATTTGCGGGAGGGCAGAGGTCTTGTAGGTGGCCCAAACACTTGCTGCGGGCAGTGATGGTGGGCTGGATGCATGTCTGAGGAAAACGGGCTACGGCAGCTGTCCCAACCAGGGCAAGGGCGACATGCCGGCCTGGTTGGCCTGACTCACTCGTCAGTGGGGGCGAAGATGGTGCCGTTGAAGGGCGTGTCGCCGGTGGCCACCGAGGCGTAGGTGCCCTCCGCCACCACTGCCTGCACGAAGGTGTTCAGGTCGCCCTCCGCGGCAGCAAGGTCTAGCACGGTGCGGTACAAGGGCAGCAGCGCCTGGTCCACTACGTGCACCACGGACCTGGGGCACACACAGGCATGTGACGCGTGTTAATACACAGCAGCGGAGGCACACGCCAGGGCAGCGAGGCTCGGTCCACCTCGTGCACCATGGCCCTGGGGGCACACGCGCCCAGTGAACACACACCACTGGCCCACAGGTTGATGAGTCAAACCGCTGGTGGGAGCAGACCCCCCGGCCAAATAGTGCACCACGGCTTGGGGGCAGCCACGCACGCCAAGGGGCAAGAGGCAGACAAAGGGTCGCTCAGCTACCCTTGAAGCGCAAGGCAAGGTGCCAGCCGCTGCATGCGCACGCCATGGCCGCTGCTTGCGTGGAGAACCTGTACCGCATGCCAAACACCACGACCTATGAAGCTCCAGCACCCGTTGGAACTTATAACCAGCTACACACTTGGGCTCAAGGCCAACAGGGATGTCCGCCTCCTGCAAAAGAACCCAAAAGGACCACGTAACCGGTCATGACAGCTCAGTACTCCTGTTGTACGACTGTCGAAAACGGTTCTGCAATACCCCTCCACGGCCCCATCCGTGGGAGCCTGTTTTGTCGCTCGCCCGTCCTTTGCAGGCTGACCGTTGCCGATACACATACTTTGCCGCTGTGCAGTCACCCGGCCCGGCACCTCCCCGTGGGACAGCTCCTACGGCTGCTGGCACCATCTTGCATCTCGTGCATGCGACTCGGCGCAAGACGGACAGTCAAACTGCTCGTACCCACCACAACGGTCGTGTTCATGTACTTCGACCAGATGGTCACGCGGCCGCCGGTCCTCTGGGCGGTCAGCAGGTTCAAGCTGCAGGCGGGGCAACGGAGGGAACACCGTCAGGGTTTCGTTCAGGACTGCACAACATGCACATACATACGTATAATATACACACGCCGCACGTACAACGTATGCTTAAGAGCTACGGCGCGGCAAGGGATGGCATGCATAGCCTGCCACAGCGCGAGGAATGAGTGTGAGCTATGTTCGTACCACAGCAACCCAGTGCCCTGGAGTAGAGCGGCAGCAGAGGGTGGTACACACACTGTCGCCACCCTTGGGTGGACAGGAGCGTCGAAGAAGTTCAACGTGTCGTGCATCGGCCCGTCTACACACAAGCCGCGCCATTGTTGGACTGATTACAGTGGCGCACAGTTGACCTGGGACATGAAAAGATAAAGCGCGTCGTGCACACAGGTCCTCACTTGGTTGCCTAAGCCTGTAACGGCAGGTGCTGCGTGGCAGGGGGACCCACTTGTAGGTTTCCACGGTGGTGGGCTCGGTGGGGAAGTCTGCGGCCAGGTAGCGGCCGTCCAGCAGGTGGCCCAACAGCGCCGGGACGGCCACGGCCGCGTTGGACAGCAGCGCGCCGGGGCTGATGCCCAGGGAAGTCAGCGTGCGGTTGAAGGCCGCGTCTGCACGCGTACGGCAAGTGGTCACGGCACGTGTCGAAGGCATTGGCAACGGCAGCCGGCCATGCCTCTGTCAACGCAGGTGCAACCGCTGTGTCTACGGTCTATGCGAGTGCAAATGCTCATCTGCCTACCATGCGTCTGTGAGACGGCAAGCAAACAGGGGAATCTGAGCTCCAGCTTCCTTTTGAGAAAGGCGTGCTGCGCTTGGAAGCCCTTGAGTGCATGTGCCTGGTCAGCGCTTTGCGAGCGCCCTGTGCCTAGGCCTACGGCAACGGCAGACTGCGACGCATGCAGCTGAGCGCGCAGCCCTACCCGACGGCGCAAGCAGGGTGAAGGTGAGGTTGGGGTCGTCCAGCACCGGGGACAGGTCGAAGGTGTCCAGCAGGGTGGCCAGGAAGGACAGCTCGGGGTTCCTGGTCACGGCCTGCGCGACACAGCGTCCAAGCAAGTCACAGGGCCACTACGTTGTTCGCCGTCCTGTGAAGTGGCCGCTTGTCACTTTTGCACCATGGTCGGCCTTCAAAGCACAAGCACAAGGTTGAGCGCTGATGCTGATGCTAATGCTGATGCTAATGCTAATGCTAATGCTAATGCTAATGCTAATGCTAATGCTAATGCTGATGCTGATGCTGGGTCATATAGCGTTGCAGCTGCTGAGATGACGTGACCTGGTGTTGATGCGGGGCTGTGTGTTGACGCCCGCAAAAGTCAGAAGCCCCAGGACTTGCTCTTGTTGGAGTTCCAGCGCGTGCACCAACGAACGGCACATACAGTTTTGCGCTGTACGTGTGGATGGTGCATAGCGACCCGCCCATCGCCGGCTGTGTGCGCAAGGTAGGCCCGCCGCCGCCTGCCATGCTCTTACCTGCAGTAAGGAGATGTAGAAGGGCAGCAGCACTGCGTCCACCACGTGCACGACGCCCGAGCCGGCTGTCAGGTCGGCAGTGGTCACGTTGGCGGTGGAGCCGCGGGCCGTCACGGTGACGGTGGCGCCTGTGCGGCGGACGGTCAGCGGCCCTGAGCCGGCAGGGCCGCTGCCGGGCACGATCATGGAGGGTCATCACCCAGATCATGGGGAAGGGACGGGATGTCAACCGGCCATCGGGTGTTGGGGTCCAGACTGAATGGCTACGTACGTGAAGAGCACCGCAGCAAAGCAGCCCGCAAGCCTGCAATGAAGTAGTTGCATGGCTGTGTTGCACGCCGTAGCCGTAGCAGGCATCACCTGCTCGAGCCACACAGCGGCAGCCGGAGGGAACCGTAGCTGCTGCACCTCACACCAACAACTCCCGATCCCGACCCACGGCCGCGGTTGCTGAAGCCTGGTGACGGCCGGGCCCCGTGTGTGTCAGCTGCACCTGGACCTGCACCTGGACCTGGCCAGCTGCGCCTGGGCCTACCAACGCATGTACTCGGATCCCAACCAAGCGGCAAAGATGGCTACATGTAAATGTGCTGCTGTGCATTCTCACGCTGTGCGACTACTCACGCGACGGTGAGGATCGCGGTGTCCGCCTCAGGCACGCTGCTGGAGTACAAGGGCGTCGGCGCGGCATGGTAGAGGATGAGCGACCGCAGGGTCGCCTGGGGCTGCGACAGCAGCTCCTGGGCGGTCATCTGCAGCGCCTGCAGCGCCGCAGCAAAGGCCTGCACGTGTGAACACAGGTTGGGGTGTTAGTGATGCTGGGACGTGGTATCACACGCCGCACGTCAGACACACGCTGCACGTCAGACACACGCCGCAGCTGCACTTGCGTGTATCGGTCAGCCTTGATGGCCGCACCATTGGACGCTCCAGTACAATGCCACATAGTCACAGGCGCGTAGAGCCGCAAGGTGAAAGGCAATGGCGGGGCACAGCACTGCGTGGCGTACACGTGCAGGGGGTGCGTGCGGAGGTAGATGTTCGGGACTCGGGAGCAGCGTGCCCCAGTGCCTGACTCACGTCGTTGGTGGGCGCAAACACGGTGTAGGGTAGCTCAGGGTCCGACAGGTCCTGTGCCAAGCCAGCAGCGTCGATGGCGGCCTTGAGGGTGGTCAGGTTGGCGTTGGAGGAGACCACGTCGTAGAAGCTTGCGGACTGGGCCCTGACGGCAGGTCCCACGGACAGTAGCAGGGCGCCTACGCGGGAACTCGGCAGCGACCCACGGTCAAGGCAAGGAAGTCGTGCCTTCGGACTGTGCGACCATGGCTCAGGATTGTATAGCTTTATGGTAATAGCCAGTAAGCGCCTCTGATCGTTGGATGCCGCTGCAACCAGCGGGCGGGCCCGTCTCCTCCACGCGTTCGTGCCCATCAGTTTGGCGTGCCCCTGACCGGTGGCAAGGCAAAGGAATCCTAGCAACACACGACAGGGATATGGCCTTTAACTTGCCAGTGCAAAAGATTACGTGCGCCAGCTCCCGGGCGCCATGGCGTCTCCGGCTCCCACTGAAAGAGCCTGCCATCGTAGGAAGTACCGCCTGCGCAATTCGGGGGATTACAATAGGTTGCCAAGTCCAGAAGCGTTGGGCCTTTGAGCTCTTTGTGTGCCGCACAGTAAAGAGTGTCGGACTGGGCGTCAAAAAGTGGCGTACGGGCCCTAGAGTTCAACTTCTGGAGTTCGATATCTCAGGTCGAGCTGTCGACGCACCGTTGGCCCTATCTTCAAATGCTCCTAACTTATGGTGCTTATGTTTTTTCTCGGCTGGGGGATCACGAGCATCCCTAGCTCGGGTCGCTCTAGCTCTGGGGTTCCGGGGGGTCCTTACGGTGCGCCGCCCCCTGGCAACCAGAAGGGCTGCTGGCAACCAGGGGAGAATGCAGGATTACATGGGAGGGCCAGGGTGTAGGCATGCACCAGGGGAAATTGCAGGATTACACAGTGGGCCCTAGGGTGTAGGCATGCACAGTCCATGCATGTACACCCAAGACCTTGGGGGCAGAACAGTCCCTCGTCCCTCCCCTTCAGGCGCCGTGCAGCCATGCACGGAGACCCCAGCGCACCAAACTAGGCCCTGGAAGGGCCACAAGGCAACACACCTGCCAGGAGAGAATGCAGGATTACTAGGGGAGACTCCCCTGCTGGCAACTTTGTAGGTAGGGTGAACTTGAGGCCCGCACGTCTTGGCCTGGACTTCATGGAGCCTGTCGCTCCTTTCCGTACAGCGAGAGGGGTGGGACACCCCATGTCCCTAATGGCCGGGACCAGCTCTGTGTTTCGAGCGGGATGGGGCTGGGCTCTGGAAGGGGACCAAAACTGTAAAACCATTAAACTTTGTACACGTCTCCCCTGGTATACCGTCGGCCGTCCTTCACAGTTGGACCGGTGAACTGTTGTGAGAAAGCATGTGCTCCCTCACCCGGGTCCAGCAGCTTAGGCCATGGCCTAGGCACCGCAGTGGGCCCGCTGTACCTATGGCGAGTGGAGACCAACCGTTCTGCACTGCGGGGGGCCAGGGAGGTCAGTCCATAGCCACATTTATGTTGTAGCCACCATGTAAGACCGTGCCGCAGTAACATGGCTTCTTCCGCGGGGGCACGCAAATCCCGCAACTGTGTCCAAGGACCCTGTGAATGGCCTCAGTGTTCCGGAATGGCGGAAAATTCTGACCGTTCATAACTTTGGGGCCTTCGGGTCTGGAAATCCTGACAATCGTACATTTCCAGGATTTCTGGGCCAATCCTGGGGGCAAAACCTCTTGAAAATCCTGATTCGGTCAGAATTCTGCCTCAAAAAATCCTGACAGCAGCCCAAATGGCCGTCATAATCATGATAATTCTGGAAGACCGGGACACTGAATGGCCTGCCTTACCAAGGGGCCTCTGTGGGTTAGGAGCAAGGGAGAGGTCTCCCTTGGTGATGAAGAGCTCTGCTTATGGACAAGCCACCAAATGGTCTTCCCTCCCTTCTGTTCCCTCCCGTGGTTTGGTATCCTGGCAGTGGTGCCCAGTGGCAATATGACCAACGCGGGTTTTCATGTGTAGTAGGCCGGCAACGCACGACTGCGATCCCCTGCAGTAGCCAGCAACAACTGCAGACAACTGGGCGCAAGATATGGAAGCTTGGACAGTGCATGGCCCCGCCCCCGTGCATGAATGACAGACCAGGGCGCTTCCCTATAACCTAAAAAAGCAGGTGGCATCTATTTACAGTAAGGAAGCACCCGCAACCTTGCCGTGGGCTGGGACAAGCCACGGCGGGCACGAGGCAGATGCGTGGCGCAGGCCTGCGCATGCCGTCCACCTGGGCAAGCAGACGCCTGCATGCTAAGCTGACGAACTTGTAGACTGAATAGTGGAAAGCTCACGTTGATGTGCGACGAAAGCGTGATGGGGAGTTGTCGCACGATCCGGAGCCAAATATTCAAAGTGGAAAGGTCTTTTCTCCGCCGGTACGTGGCACACAATACGTACAGTTAAATACGACTTACATACCTAAATCAGTTGCATCAGCAGCTTTGGCACCTTTGTGAAGGTAGTTATCGCGTGTCGGAGGGCTTTGCAACAACATCAGCGTCCAGCCAATTCAGAGCTAACAACATGATGGCGCAGCTCAAGGCGGAGTCCGCCGGAGCTCTTGCGACGGTGCGGCAGGGAAACTCGTTTACACCCGCGCCCTACACATGCAAAGCTATGCGCAAAGCTGAGGCTTGCGCCTTGTGACCGCTGTAATTCATTCCCACGCCGAATACAGGAAAATGAAGTTGTTGATGCTGGTGAACATGAGGCTGGTGACGAGGAGTTGGACGAAGAGTCCACAAAGCTCCTGGCGGAGCTGGAGGAGTCACAAGCTGAGGTGCAACGCATGCTGGAGAACCAAAGGCAGCAAGCCAGCGAGCTAGGAGGCATGAAGGACCACTTAGCCTCTGAGGTGAGCGTAAAGGAGCACCTCCCTACTCCTCGTGGATAGCTTCCGCACTCCTGTCACCTTCCGTCCCCCAACAGCTCCGGCAGCTGCTGCATCAATGCTCCCCACCAGCCCACATTCGTTTTCCCACACCCGAGCCCTCTCCTCCGCTCTCTTCTTTCCAATCATCTCAAGCTCCAGCAGCAACGGTACAACCCCCGCAGCAACCCACATGCGCTGACCCACAGCTGAACCCTGTCCTCCCGTTCCCCAACCCTGAACAGCTCCAGCAGCTTCAGGACGAGGCCTGGAAGCTGCAGGTGTTCGCGGAGCTGGAGATGCTCAAGCGGCAGCTGGCCGCCATCAACTCGCTGGACGCGGACCTGGACGTGCTGGAGGAGAAGCTGGAGGCGGGGGCGGGAGAAGGGGAGGGGGAGGAAGAGCAGGGCGGCAAGGAAGGGGAGCCGGGCGCGGAGGTGGACGACGAAATCCGCAACGAGCTGGCAGGTGCGTTGGGGGGAGGGGCTACTAGTGCAAATTTAGAATGGTTGCCATGATCGTGTTGTAGGGTACGGTGCGTAATCGCATGCGTAAATGACGCTGTGTTGCCGTCTCCGACCGCCGCTGCTCGGACCCACACCGCCTGTCCCTGGTCCCCCTGCCTGGCCCCCAGCTGCGCGGGCGGAGACGGCGCGCCTCCTTGCGGGTGTGGCCAAGGGCGATGATGGCGCGGCCGCGGCTGGTGGCGGCGAGGGGGAGGGCGCCGCCGCTGCCAGCGGTGCGGCAGGCGACGAGGGGGCTGGCGGGGACGACGTAGCCGCCCTCCAGGACGAGCTGGATGCGGAGCTGGCGGCCATGTACAAGCAGCTGCAGGTGGGTGCTCAGGAAAGCGCCACTGTGTTGCAGCGCTGGGTGGAAAGGCAACTACGGCAACACCGCGCCACAGTATCTCAGTACTACAGGCGGTGTTGCAGGTTGCTTGAGACGTTCGAGTGGTGGGGCCGTGGGAGCCACTGTGTGCCCCCGGCAACAACAGTGTATAGTACGCCGCAAGGCCGAACCGCGGTTGCCACACGTGAGGCCATTCCTAAGGCAGCATATACCTACCGCGCTCAACCCGCTTGACAGTCTCATGGCTTCGGAGTTGGATGGGCCCCATGCATGCGAATTGGCCTTCTCCCGTTGCCCTGCGACCCGTGTGTGCCCTATTCCCTGTCGCGCTGCAGGCCATCAAGGCCGAGTCCGCCATGGTGGCCGCCCGCAAGGCGCAGCTGGAAATGGAGCTCATGTCGCTGATCAAGGAGGGCGCGGACGAGCTGGCGGCGCACCTGCAGGAGCTGGACGTGGTGGGGGAGGAGGGCGAGGAGGGCGCGGGGGCGGAGGCCGAGGAGGGGAAAGGGCAGGCACAGGCTGCCGCGGCGGAGAGCTGAAGCCCTGAGGCCGGTAGCTGGAAGGCTGGCGGGAGTGAACGGCAAGCCGAGGGAGGGGCGTGTGTCGATGATCAGCGCCGCTTAGACGGTAGTGCGCATGGGACTAGCGTGCGAGCGAGCGATGCGGGCGGGTGGCCTGGACATGTCACGGCAAAGATGCGCGTGTCGTTGCGGTAGGTAAATGCTCGTGGGACTGCATTATGTGTTGAGCCCAATGGGCCCCACGGCTTTGGGCAAGGTTAGTGGATGTGGGTTTGCCGCTGCATGCAGCAGGATTACCGGTAGGTTGCGGTTCTGGGCTGTCAATGCACACATGGGTTCTGCAGAACGTGAAATGTTAGGGGAGGCAGCTGGCGGCTGCCGTACAGTGCAAGCTGCAAGGGCCTGCAACTCCCGTTCTTATCTTGACGGCTGCCAAGCTGACCCACATGACGTGGGCATTGGCTGGTGTTGGACAGTCCTTGCTCGTGGCAGAGCGAACTTCCAGCTGTCTCAACACCGCTTCCCTCATCCCTGCAGTGCCAGGGGCCTGTATTTTTGGCATTTTGTGTTACATTCCAGGTGGTGTGGCCACACGATCCTTACTGGTCCCGACCACACAACAACTATCAGGAATCAATCATGTAGCGTTGCGTTAGGTTGCTGTTGTACAGCAACAAGAAAACATCCAACCTTAACAGGACAGGAAGTGTCCCACCATGACTTGAAATCCTGCTCAAAGCAGAGCCCACTGCTAGACCGAAGGTCGTTATAAGCAGGGCACTCAAAGACCACATGATATTCATCCTCAGGCTTTCCAGCAGTACACCTTTTGCACACACGTTCACTGCGTGCACGTGCAGTGTTCCTATACACCTCCAAAGGCCAATTGCAAATACGCAACCGCATGATAGCATGAACCTGATTAGCCGGCAGGTACACACGCGTTACTGACACGTGTCAACATCACCAGAAGCGTCCTCGTCACACGGAGGAGGCCCCATCCACTGAACGTACCGAGACATGGTAACACCAGTACTTTCACAGTAATCGCGCGGATCCGACTGTGATTGATTACCGGTATGTGAACCCCATTCATCAACCATTAGGTTGCGAAAAGCACTGTGTACACTAGGAATGTCAATGGGGCGGAGATACCCGCCCACCCTGTGACACCCTGACGGCCACTCGTAACCCAGACGCCTTAGGATAGCCAGGACCTTGGCAGCCCACGAAACAACGCGCTCATCAGCACGCACATCGACACTCTGCACCCTTCCCCGCCGATCCACTATCTGCGTGGCACCAGACAAAGCGAGGCGCAAGTCATATTTGAAGGCGTCCCCGTACGAAGAATTTTGACCAGCCACAAGCCTGTTCCAGAACGAACACACAAGGCCCAACCAGTAGTGATGTAGCGGAAGCTGACCCAGCTCCCTGTACAGCAGCCGCACCGGTGGGACACGCGCACCACAACACCGTTTAAAGAAATCCTTCTGTACAACGCACATAGGATGCTTCATGGCCCGATCAAAGATGGAAGAGGTCACCTCTCGGCCACGATACCCCGGGTCACACCCCAGCAAAGCGCATATCACGTCTGGAGCCCAAACCTCGGCCGCGTACGACAAAACTGACCTAGATACACGCACGGCAGGGGCGAACAGCCGGTTGGCGTCAAGGTTGGCCACCAGCCCGTGCATGGCCCGTTGACCTGCCAACAGAAGCTCTTCCACACAGCTGTCAAACGCGCTACCGGGCCCGTAGTACACTCCAAGATACCTGGCCCTATGCTTCACCGGGACAGCCTTGCCCATGACACGAAAATTGTAGGGGCGCACAGGTCCTAGTCAGAAATGCTGTCTGCAGTGGGTACTGGGTAGGAGCTGTCTGTTGCAACTGGTAAGCGAGAAGGTGGCAGCGTCGAGCTGTAGTACTGTGTTGACACAAAGCACTCCTTGGTAATCATTCCTGTGCGTACACGAAGTGGATTGTCTACAAAGTGGACTGTCAGCCAAGTCCTGCCGTTTCGAAGGCCCGTGTGAACCGACGCCTATATATACCCCCCGCACCTACACATGCGATGCCTCAAACGATGGCGCTTAGGAGAGGGTAGTACCTCTAATAGATGCTTTCCATGCTTGGCGACGGTTACCACAGTGCAATTGCTGGTTTTCGGAGCGCGCGCGGTAGGGCTGTCCAGGCGTTTTCTTCCTGGCCAAACGCAAGCACCAACACGCGCCAGTGTACTATGGCTGACTTGCAGCAAACTCAAGATGAAGACGTCTTCCTATGCGCGAAGTACGCGATACTCCAACTGCACGCTAAGGTTTCCGAGTTACGCGCCAAACAGACAAGCTCAAAGCTCACACCCTCATTGCGAACCACCGTCACACGAAGCATAGCAAACTATCTACAACTACTCCAAAGACTGCATGTCGCTGTTCGCGCTTTCTTGCTGGAACTGGCAGACGCGCACGGCGCCTCCGTGCCTTTCGACACTTTGCTGTCTCCGGTGCAGCACCATGCAAGCGCGCAAAGCGCCTGTAAAAAGCTATGTCACAATCTGGGACAGGTAGCAGAGGAGGTTCCTGGGCTGGAGGAGCTAGAGGAGGGCGAGGAAGGTGGGCCGTAGGGCACGATGTGGGGGCACGGCAGGGCCCTCGGCCAGCAAGACCATTGGGCACTCATACTCCCTACGTGAGAGCCGGCCGGATGAAGTTTTGAGGGCATGAAACTTGGATATGGTATCGGTGTGGTTTGGGTGGCACAGGTGCGGCGACCTTGGTTATCTGTCCTGCAACCCCCCAGTGCCATGGGCACACGCGACCCAGAACCCACTGCAACACAGCCCTACAGGAGTGGTGCGCACGAATACATATGTCTCAAGCAAGCGTGAAGTTCCCTTCAACGTACTTGCAAACGCAGGGGGGACGCCTCAGCAGGCCACGGCGTTGGCGCAGGTGGCCGCACGGGTGCGGGCCCAGCGTGCTGCCAAGCTGCAGCAGGATGTGGAGCACATGCGGGCGGCGGCGGACATGCTGGGGAGACCCCAAGCTGGGGGCCAGGGTGACAGGGGAGACCTCCCGGCGGGCTACCCCCGTGTGGAGGAGCTGGCGTCCGTCATCACTCGCCTGGGCCAGCGGGAGCAGGCCCTAGCCTTCCACGTCAGGTGGGGCTGGAAACCAACCAACTGGCTCAGATGAATTGCTCCAGCCCTTGCTTGGCACGGTATGCAGGACCACTAAAAGAGCAGGCCTGTGCGAGTTGCTGAACGTGGACATCACTTTACGTCACCCTCAAACTCTTGCTTTTCGTGCTTTCGGTCCTCCCGTGAATTGCTGCCCATGCTTGCCCAGCCTGGCGTCGGAGGTGGCGCAGCGCTTCGGCCGGCTCAGCCTGGGCCCTGCTGCATCTGTCACCGCCGAACATGGAGGCCGTGACATCCATGCTGCCGTACCAAGCTACAGCCCGGACAACTTTGCGTACGGGTCCACGCCGTACGCGTCCTGGCTGCAGGTATACCCTGAGCGCAAGCCGCGTGCGGGAACAGTGACTGACCGGTATCATCCCCCCCCCCCAGTGACATCGGTGGTACACCCTGCCTGGACGACGAAGCCACAGCAACTGCCTGGCAGCACCTTGTGTCACGTGTAGCTCCTCGCCCCCGGCCTGACTCATGACGAACCCAAGAGCTGCCACTGCTGGCGTCACATGTGCGTGGCGTGCGCCAAAACCGGCCCGCAGGTCATGCAGTCGGCCTCGGGCGCTGTCCGCGCTGCCATGTCTCCCCCCGGCCGCCATTACGTGGTGTGGGGCAGCAGCTGCGGCTGGCTGCTGGCGTACGGCGCGCTGACGTTCGGGTGGCGCAGCAGGGGCGTGGAGCTGCTGGCCTGCCTGCACGCCGCGGCGCGGGAGTGTGTGGGGCAGCAGCAGCAGGAGCAGCAGCAGCAGCTAGGAGCGGGTGCGTGTGCGGTGCTGCGCAGTACCACGGCTACAATATAGTACGGTACATGCTGATGTGTTGCCCTGCTGTAATATGCTGGAACCACACAATGTTGCGGCTGTGTTTTCCCATGGGCTTGTGGCCTTGCCCTCCGTTGCTTGCAGGTGGTAGAGATTGCGGTGGCGGCGGCGGTGGCAGCCCGGCAGTGCACTTGGTCAACGGGGACCTCCTGCAGGACGATGTGTCCGATGCTGGGGTGGTGCTGGTGGCGGACCAGTGCTGGGACGCAGGGCTAAGGGCGGCGGCTGTGGCCAAGCTTCGGCGGGAGCTGCCGGCCGGGGCGGTAGTCGTGTCGTACACGGGAGCTGTGGTGGAGGATCAGGAGCAGGCAGGGTCAGGGGCAGGGGCAGGGGAGGGCGCGTTTGAGGAGCTGGCGGTCGTACGTGTGCCTGTAAGCTGGAACGACGAGCAGGTCATGCGGGTGCTGCGGAAGCGCGTGTAGGGCAGCCGAAAATGGCCACAACACGTATGAGGGAGTTGGGGTGGCTGGCGTGCGATGCACAGGACCAGCCCGCTGCTGAACCTCGGTGCACTGCAGCGGCACCAGGCTGTGGTATGTGGATATGTACGGCGCCCTCGCCGAAATGGCGGGACCCCTGCAACAACGGGCCCAGGCAGGAGAATCGCGTGCAATTATATCAGCGTAATTGTGCCTAGGTGCAACTGATAATCAATGCGTATTAGGTAGCAAGAAGCCAGGACAAGTCCCGTGGACCCGCACCAACTCGCAAACGTAGACGACTCTTCAGAATGGATCCTGAAAATAGTGATGATGAACAACAAGGAGGACCTGAGCAGTCTTTCTTTGAGGAATCTGCTGAGCTGACCGAAATCGTGCAGCGCGTCGTGGACAGCGATGGCCAGGACGCCAGCAAAGTATATGATCGATACAAAGCAATCGTAAGGATATCTCTGCAAATGCTGGGTTGTTCTCATTGGTGCGGGTGGAGTACTCGGCAAGGTCACCACATGCGCGCCCCTCCGGCACGCCCGCTGAACGCAGCTGTACAAGTACCAGGAGCAGTCGCAACTACTGGATGCCTACTTGGAGGGTATCGTAGTACCGCTGGCAAACCTTCTCCGCAAGCAAGCGGTGTTGCAGCAGGAGCAGGGTGTGCAGCGCATCCTGAGCACGTGCCGCCTGCTGAACGTGTTGGTCGTTGTCCGCGGCTACAAGACGGTAGTTCGCTTCTTCCCACACGAGGCCGCGGATCTGGAGCGTGTCGTCGATATCCTCGAGGCGGTCAAAGCCCTTCAGCCTGGCTCGCTAGGGGCCGAGGATGGCGTGGCGGTGTGGGAGGCACAGGCCATGCTACTCCTGTGGCTGTCCATCCTCATCCTCATTCCATTTGACCTGGCCACCGTGGACAGCTCGGCGCTGGGATCTAGCAGCGGGTGCGTGGCTGTGCCTGCCCGCCTGGCACATACTTGGCGTGGATCCCCGCATGACACGTGCACGCGGCACGGAGTGGGTTGGCGGCATGTATGGCAAGCAGTGGATTGCCAGTGCCCGATGTTGCGTCATCACATTACCACTCACACTTCTTCAAGTGGGAATTGCCCATGTTTGACCACGTCATGCACCCATGTCATGGCCGCCAGGTCCGCGCCCTACACGGTGCTGGTGGGCCGCATCCTGGCGCTGTGCAAGGACTACCTGCACCACCCGGGTAGGGCGCCAGCGGGGAGGGCTGAATGAACTAAACCCTAGACCGGGTGGGCGAGCAGACCAGGGCTGGCACTGCCCCAGGGCCCCATGTCACGGACGTGCTGCACCTGCCGGCCAAGAGCGGGGACCTAATGTCGCCCTCGTCTTGGTCCCGTCGTCACAACGTGTGACCTTGATCGACTGGTGACCCCCGCTGGCTTCTTCGCACGCCCGTCCCGCCCCAGGCTCCGTGCGCGACATGTCCGCCGTGGTCCTGGGGCGGCTGCTGACGCGGCCCGACATGGGGCCCGCGCTGGCGGAGTTCATGGACTGGTGCCCCGCCGCGCTGCGGGACGCGGACGACCTGCGGGCGCCCTTCCTGCTGCCGGGTGGGTGTGGTCCTGGGTGGGGGTCGGGGAACTGAGCGAGGGAGGATTGTGGGGAGGGTTGGGGCGGAGCTGACGTGAAGCGGAGCGGCAAGGGGTAGGGCCGGGGGAACTGCCCGGTGAGCACAAGGCAGGCGGGATAGGGTTGGGGATGGGCGCAGGCGAGTCTGCCGGGCGGGGCTGGCAAGGGAAAGGAGCCGAGCGGGAGGGTTGGGGGTAGGACTGACGGGAAGCAGAGCGAAACGGGGTGACGGAGCTCGTGGGGAAGATGCGGGGCTGACGGGGAGCAGAGCTAGCGGGGTGGCGGGTCTCGCGGGGTGAAGACGGGGTGCGGGGAAGGGGCGGAGCGGTGGGGCTGGCAGGGAGCGAACGGGCGTGCGGGGACGAGGCGTTGTTGGGTTGATTGTTGGAGTGAGGGTTGAAGCGGCACGCACGCACTATGGCGCGGGGTTTGGCATGTCGGGTTATGCGTGTGGCTACGGTTCGCTCATGCATGAGCTGTCGGCGTCCGTGCCCATGCATGTATATTTTGCCCGGCGTGGGATAACATGCGCCGCGGCCCGACAGCAGGCTGCACCCCTCCCACGCTGTCAGCTCCATGCAAGCCGCTGATCCTCCGCCATTACCCTTCCGGCCCCCCGTTCCTGTCCCCCCCCAGGCATCCTGCGCTCCCTGTGCTGCGTGTTCAAGCTGGGCCAGCGCGACCGCGTGCTGCCCTTCGCGTCCCGCGGCTGGGCGCTGTGGGGCTCGCTGGGCGGCCACCCGCTGGTGCCGGGCAACGTGCTGGCGCGCAAGCTGGGCGTCAAGCTGGTGGCGCGCATAGGGGCCGCCTTCCTGCCGCCGCGCGTGGCGCCGTGGAGATATGTGCGGGGCGGCGCGTCGCTGGACGTGACGCTCATGGGTGGGGCGGGCTGGGGCTGCAGGGGGTTGGGAGGGTGGGTGGGCGGAACGGGACAGGGGGCAGCGGTGGACGCCGAGGGTTGGGGCGCTGGGTGCGAGCGGCCTGCTGCGTCGCTGTCCTCACCGTGCAGCTGCACGCATGTGCACATGTACGGCAAGAAACACAGTACAACGTAAACGCAGTCCGGTGTGCTGCACGCAGGCGGCGCGGCGACCGCGGCGGCAGCGGGCGGTGGCGGGGGTGCCGAGGAGGAGGAGGAGATTGATCTGGTAGAGGAGGTGGAGGAGGTGGTCGAGGCGCTGCTGCTGGCGCTGCGCGACCGCGACACAGTGGTGCGGTGGAGCGGCGCCAAGGGCGTGGGCCGCATCACGGGCTGCCTGCCGGCGGAGCTGGGGGACGAGGTGGTGGAGAGCGTGCTGGGGCTGTTCGGGCCCACAGGTGCGGCTGGGGCTGCAATGGTGCCTTGACACGCTGGGCGGGAAGGGGCGTAGGCAGTCTTCCTCTGGTGAACCCACACCGAGGATGACTAAACAGATTGCCTGAGGAGTGTTCTGAGCCAACACGTGGGCCAGGCGATGCACCCAGACGCACAGGAGTGTGTCGTACCAGGCTCGTCGACCCCCCGCAGTCCCACCACCATGCTGCCTTTGGCGTTGGATGGGGCCCTCCTCGTCCCCGGGCAGGCGCGCATGCCACCGCCACCGCCACCGCCACCGCACCGACAGAGCACGCCTTTGATGCGGCCCTGTGCTGCAGAGAGCGACACCGCGTGGCACGGCGGCTGCCTGGCTCTGGCGGAGCTGGCCCGGCGAGGGCTGCTGCTGCCCGGTCGGCTGCCTGCGCTGCTGCCGCTGCTGCGCCAGGCGCTGCACTACGACGTGCGCCGCGGGCCGCACTCCGTCGGGGCCCATGTGCGCGACGCGGCGGCGTACGTGTGCTGGGCCTTCGCGCGGGCGTACGATCCGGAGGTGTGTGACCCGGGGGCGGGGGCTGGCGCCTGGGGGGGGTTGCTAGGGGTTGACGTTGGGTTGGAAAGTGCGTTGGGGTGTGAGACCCGTGGATTCATGCCCCTGGTAACAGAGCGATGAGGATCATTGGGCGCATGCGGCCATATGAAGAGCCAGTAACCGAGGCTGTTCATTCAATGAAGTGATGCTGCTAACATCTGCGGGTGTTGCACAACTCCTGCCGCGCACGGCCTCGTACCTGTGACCCGCTTGTCCGCGCATGCGCTGACCTGAGCTCTCGCCCAACCACGTGTGCCGTGCCGCACAACCCCGACCCACGCACCCGCACCTGCAGCTGCTGGCGGACAGTGTGGTGCCGCTGGCGTCCTCGCTGCTCACCATCGCCTGCTACGACCGGGAGGTCAACTGCAGGTGCGGGGAACGGGGTGCCGCCGGTGGGCCCGGGGTCGCGTATGTGCGCCGCCGTGCTGCCAAGAGAGCTGCGGACGCGCCACGCGTTGCTCTTCTTGGGACACATGCAGCAATTGCGTACACAGCTTGCAATGGCGCTGGTACTACGGTAGCGGTAACCGGACCCTCCCCCTTGCCCCAGGTCTGTGTTGCATACTGCCACAATGCTTGCCGGCTCTGTCGACACCGCTGATGCCGTCGATTGCCCTCACACCTGACACACATGCCTCTTGATGCTCCGCTCCGCCCCTCCGCCGCCAGGCGCGCCGCCGCCGCCGCCTTCCAGGAGTGCGTGGGGCGGCTGGGCTCCTTCCCGCACGGCATCACGCTGCTCACCATCGCAGATTACTTCAATGTCGGCATCACGCAGCAGGTGGGTCGGGTGCCCAAGGTGCATGTTCCACAATGAGGATGGAGTGGACTGGGTGAGCAACTCACTTCAACCCATGACGGCAAGACAGTCAGAGGTTAGGCGGTGTGGCGCAGTGCTGTTTTGAGGTGGTCTGCCGTACATGGCCTGTGCATGCGCCGTTACAAGGCACACGCAAGCGCACAAGCGGCGGGCACGGGCGGCATGGGAATCCGGCCGTGGTTATTTCAGCACCTCGCTGGAAGCTGTAAAAAAAGAAGAACCTGTGGCGTTTTGCCCTTTCTCCTGCAGCTTGCCCGCCTCGCCCTGACCCGCCCCATCCCTCCCCAGGCCTACCTGCGCGTGGCCCCACAAGTGGCGGCCTACCCGGAGTACGCGCAGCCGCTGGCCTCGCACCTGCTGAGCGTCAAGGTGGGGGAATGCAGCTGCTGCTGTGCTGATGAACTGTGCAGTTGTGGTACTTGTGCATCATGCCATGCTGCGTCTGCAACACTGAGTAACCCAGGGCATTTTTAGGTGATATGGATGCCGTTGATGAAAACTGCAAGTTGCAATGGGTGCGGCGGCTGGGCGCGCCAGCAGGGTGTGTTTGTAGCTCTTGCTCCGCCCGGCACCCGATATGCCCGTGCGTCTCTTAAATACGCTTAATCGGCTTTGCACTGCGCATAGGCGCGGCACTGGGAGAAGAGCCTGCGGGAGCTGGCTGCGCGCGCCGCCGCCGCCCTGGCCGCGCACCCTCCCCTGGCGGCCTGGTTCGCCGGCCCGGGCCT
The DNA here is from genome assembly GCA_036984285.1 of Chlamydomonas sp. KOR1. NCBI lineage: Eukaryota > Viridiplantae > Chlorophyta > Chlorophyceae > Chlamydomonadales > Chlamydomonadaceae > Chlamydomonas > Chlamydomonas sp. KOR1. Next base: position 92,791 of record BQMZ01000297.1, on the reverse strand, counting down.
GGACGAGCTGCTGCCCGCCTGCTTGGACGCACAGCTAGAGGTGGGCGGCGGTTTGCATGACAGCAGACAGGGCATGCCTCCTCACGTCCATGCCTGTGCCCATGCGGCTTCCAGTAAGGCTTTTTGCGTTCTGGGTACGGCTGTTGCCCAAGCTGACACCCCATTGCTTGGCGCCTTGTCCTCGTCCCAACACCACCTCCAGGTGCGCCACGGTGCGGTGGTCATGGTGGCCGAGCTCCTCCCCGCCCTGGCCGCCACCGCAGCCTCCCTAGCAGCCTCCTCCTCCCCCTCCTCCCCACCCGCTGTGTCCCCCGCCTCCATCTGGCCGCTGAGCCCCGAGCGGCAGGCGGCAGTGTGCGGCCTGGTGCCCGCCATCGACAAGGCGCGGCTGTACCGCGGCAAGGGCGGCGAGGTGATGCGCGAGGCGGTCAGCCGCCTGGTGGAGTGCGGCGCGGAGGTGGGGCTGCCGCTGGCGCAGCAGCAGCACGCCAAGGTGCTGGAGGTGAGGGAGCCGGTGGGATGTGGGGGTATGGGAAGCGGGAGGCAGATACTGGGCTGATGTGTAGCGCGCTGAGCACCGGTGATCGTGCAGCGCAGGAGAGCTTGCAGCCTTGGTCCAGGGTATGGTGTGTCAGAGGACGCGTGGGTTACACGGGCTCCGGTGTCGCAGCGATGCAGCCTCACGTGCGACACGTCTAACGCGATTGGCTTACACGCCGATCTGCAGTGACCTAGTCCAACCCACCACACCGCAGACGCTGGACGAGAACCTGCGCCACCCGCACGCCTACATCCAGGCGGGGGCGGTAGCAGCGGTCAAGGCCTACTGCAGGGCCTACCTCACGGGGGTGCCGCCGCCGCTGGCGGCAGCAGCAGCAGCAGCGGGGGCAGCGGCGGCGGCGGGCGGGGGCCCAGGGGAGGGCGGTCATGCGCCCGCAGACCCCAAGGCGGTTGCCATGGCTGCCGCATCCTTCCGATCCAAGTGCGTGCACAGCAAACTTGCTTGTGGGATTGGGATTTTTTTTATTGCAGTCTCTCACTGCTCACGCACTGCGTGCTGTTAAGGTACCACATCTATCAATTCATTCTAGTTACGGGCCAGGCGTGCATGTCCAGCGTCTGGCTCGCATGTGGACCTGCTGCACAAGTGTGCTGAAGCGTACGGCAAACTTGACGGTGCGCCTGGGCTAAACTGTGGGCCGCTGTCCTTCTCACGCCCTTGCACCTGCCCGCTACACTCCCAGATACCTGGACCAGTACCTGTCCCGCCTGCACGACCCAAACGTGGCGGTGCGGCGCGGCTACGCCCCGGCGCTGGGCTCCCTGCCGCTGCAGCTGCTGCACCCAGTGCGGGACGAGGTGCGCCGCCTCGCGTGTTGCGCGACGCACATTGTTGGCGCAGCCGCATGGCCCTTCTGTGTTACCAAGCCCTACGCTTAGCAACCTCAACACACCACGTGCATGATGCATACGGCATAATCTGCAGCGTGAGCAACGCGCATGGTAACAGCAAGTACAGTGGGTGCTGCCGCTGCCGTTGACACTGTACACAGCTTTTCAGGCTCGAAACCTCGTACCCGTCAACCGTGTTCATACTGGTGTTTTATACTGGTGTGTCATACTGTTACCAAGCCCGGAGGCGCTAATGGACGGCTGTGTGCTATAGGCGGAATGTTGGCGTGTTCACGCGTCGTATAATCGCACAACTGTGTGTGAAGTGTGTGCACGCTGTGTTCACAATTCCCTTCCTTCCCGTCTCTCCTCCCTCAGGCCCTGGAGGCGCTGATGGACGGCTGTGTGCCCGAGGAGGACCCCGACGAGCGCGACGTGGAGAGCCGAGCCAACTGCTGCCGCGCCATAGGCCTTGCGCTAGACACGCTGTTTGGGAGAGGGGCAGGGGGAGGATCGGGAGGTGGAGGGGCGGCAGGGCAAGGGGAAGCAGCGGCGGTGGCGGGGGTGGCGACGGCAGGGGGGAGATGCGGGCTAGGGGCGGGCGGGGGCGAGCGCGACGCTGCGTACTGCGGGGAGCCGAGCGAGGAGGGCGCGGAGCTCATACGGTCAAAGGTGGGGGGCGAGGACGGGGAGACACTCTTGTATTGGCTACACTTACGGCACGATTCCTGCGTGACCAAGACAAGTCAAAACCAGCGCACGAAATTATGGTGATGCGCGGAGTTGCCGGCTCTCGCACAACTCGGCCCTTCAGCTTAGTGTCGGGATCCATTCAGCAACGAGCTGGTGGTATTGATCCGTGCGCCTTTTCCATGTGTGCGCCGCCAGGTGCTGCACAGCCTGCGCTCCTCGCTGGAGGACTACACCACCGACAACCGCGGGGACGTGGGCAGCTGGGTGCGGGAGGCGGCCATGGGCGTCATGGCGCGCGCGGCGGAGCTGGCGGCGGCGGGGCTGCCGCAGGGGCGGCACGCAGAGGTGCTGCCAGGTGGTTGGGACGGTGCAGGGCGCGGAGCTCCTGGGGACGTGTGTTGGCGGTGGCTGGGACCACCGGTGGCCGGAACCAACTCCTTGGTCGACTCTTTGTGTGCTAGCTGGAGCTGGTTTACCCACATGGCCTACGCAAAGCTTATATGAACCAGTCTAATACCAAAGCCGTGACGATGTAGAACGGAACCTGGTCTTGGTGGAAGGGTGGCAAAGCTTATATGTACAGCTGTCGAGGGCCAGGTGACATGGACCGGCAAACCAACGATAACGCCTCCTCACAACCCATTTGCTCGCTCCACAACATGCCGTTAACGCTGCACTTCCCCGCTCGCGCTTCCCTGCAGGCCTGCTGTCCTCCGCTGTGTCGCTGCTGCTCAAGCAGGCTGTGGAGCGCATCGCCCGCGTGCGCGAGTGCGCCCTGGGCCACGTGCGCGCCCTGCTGGCCCACCCGCACCTACGGCCGCACATCCCCGCAGCCGACCGCGTCGCCGCCGCCGCAGAGGACGCTGCTGCAGCCGCCGACGCCGGCGGCCTCACCGCCTCGCTCGAGGCGCTCGTACGCCTTGTACGGCTGCTGGACGAGCCGTCGTACACGCCCGCGCTGTTCGAAGGCCTGGTGGCGAGCATCGGCGGCGTGGACGCGTCCCTGGCAAAGGTGGCATCGCAGGCTCTGCTGGACGTGCTGCAGCAGCAGGGGGCTCCCGGAGGGGATTCCCCTGGCAAGCAGAGGACTCCCTTGCTGCCCCGCATCGCCCACACGCTGGTGTCCACCTGGTCCAAGCACGCCAAGTCCCCTCGCCTTGCCACCCCCCTGCTGCGCACCGCGTTGCTGCTGCTCACCCGCGCGCCCGCCATCACAGCCGCAACGCTGCCCATCCCGCCGCCGCCGCAAGTCCCAACCGCCACAGCCGAAACCCAGTCCCAACCGCCAACCGAGTCTGCTTTCGTGGACCACCTGGTGGAGCTGGTCCGCGCCGAGACCCGCGCCTGCACGGACGTCGCCCGGCTGTGCGACGCCGCCTCGGTGCTCGCCCACCTGGCGCCCCTGCCGCACACCATCTCGGCCCACGCGCGTACCTCCGCCCTGCAGGGCCTGTTCGTGCTGCTGTGCAGCCGCTACCCCAAGGTCCGCCGCCACGCCGCCGAGCAGCTGTACGTGCAGCTGCTGGCGGTTGAGGCGCAGGATGGTACGGACGGTACGGACGGTGCGGACGGGGACGCGTTGCGGTTGGAGCGCAACGCGGAGGCGGTGTGCGATATGCTGCTGGTGACGGCGTGGGACGGTGACCTGGACGCGGCCAAGGCGGCAAGGGATGAGATTGCGGCGCTGGTGGGCGTTGCCGTACCGAAGATGAAGGCGCCGGCGGCGGGGACGGGCGGGCGCGGGGGCGCTGCTGGGCGGGACGAGAACGCGTCATACCAGGCGCTGTTGGACGACTTTGCACGGGGGTACTGAGAGAAAGGTTGCGTAGAGAGACAGAGCGACTACGGTGCGTCAAGTGCACAAGGGCACTGAGGCAGGCCGCGTGAACAAGTGGCGGCTGGATGGTGATCAGAAGCTACTTGGGCCGTGATGTCAGTACCGGAATGGCGGTGTCGTGGTTATGTACTGCCTGTTGCATGCCGCCTGGTCAACGACGCAACGGATGCTGGGCTTTCCACAGACCGAGGCAGGGGGGCCCTCACCCTGCCTCGTGCTACCTGGTGCTGCTCTGCGTCCACGGGCCCCTGCCGTAAGCCTGCTCCCCTCCTGCTCTCCGGTGGCATGCCAGGAATAGAGCAGGAGTTAGCCATGTGGTCATCGTTGGGATGTGACTAGGGGGCAGGGGCAGGGTGTCCATATGCGGCATATGGCCCAGGTGGCGCAGGTGGCGCAGGCAGGACAATGATTCCTTTCAGTAAATTGGAGTGAGTATTCTTTTGGCTAAGGATAGGTGGTTAGGTGCAGCCCAACGGAGCATATGTTCTATTCCGACTGCGTACCGGCGCATTGGAAGATGCCAGTCGTAAGAACTCCATCAGTCCGTCTTCCCTGCCATTTTCCGTCACAAGCTCACAACCGAAGCCTTCACCCTCCACCCTTCAGATCGTGCACATCTGGTTGAGAAGCATACCGGCAACAGTTATAGAGAAAATCAAAACCAGTCTCAGCACTATCAAGTGGGGGACATGGCTTGAAATCCCTTTGCCACGTGTTTGGTGGTTGAGTCGGTTCCCGTCCATTTCGCGAGATCACGCTCGATCACGAAAACTGCTTTACACAACACGTAGTAGACGTGCATGTTCAAGATGTTGTTTGTTGCATTACCAAACTCCCTTCCAGACAACCAGGTTCCCGCCGTGACTTGCAAGTCACAGTGACTGTGTATACTGCGTTCTCGACGCCGCGCACAGGCCCATCTCCAATCAGAGGACCCAATCGCATCAAGTGTAGCGCGTGGGATGGTTGAGACAAAGCAGGACGATGTTGGCCTCGACGTTCTGAGCTTGGGTGATGAAAGCGAGGGCTTCAGCGAATTGGAGATGCCGCGTTCCAGCATCCGGAAACGTATGACGACAGCCATAGCTGGTGGTACGCTGCCCCAGCTAGTGCTAGAGCGAAGCGTGGACCTTGGCTTGGTAAGTCGTGCCACCTCCTTGCCGTCGTTATCGTGCGATTGCCAGCTACAACCTGCAGTATAACTTACATTGAGAATGTAGGAGCGTTGCACGCTAATATTTCAGCTCCCTGTAAACGAAGTGCCAAAGGAAAGCCCTAGTTTGCAACAGCCAACGTGACGTGAACTCTCGGCTACGTGGCCATCCTATCCTGCTCGACCATCAGGCCATCTCCAAGTGCTTCGAGCTGCTGGGCATCGCCACCAATAGCGAGGACGAGCAGCGCTCCGCCGCCCGCTCCCTCGTAGCCCTGTGCACGCACCCTGACCTACGCCCCGCTGTCGACCATTTGCTGGTGCTGCGCCGCCTGGGCCGCGTGGTAGAGTGCACGCGGGCGCCAGCGGCGCTGAGGGCGGCGCTGGAGGCCCTGGTGGCCGTGGCGGACGACGCGGGGTGGGAAGACAAGGCAAGCAGGGTAACGCTGTGAGGTACCACTGTACCATGCATTACCATGCACTAGGGGAGCCAGCCGGTTCAGGGGCAACCAGTTGCTAAAACCCTAGGGTAGCACCGCAACCCGCATCTTAAACCGCTGATATCTGTGTACCGCTCGGGAGTGAGCCATCAGCCATGCCACATGTGTGCCAACGGCCAGCAGGGTGGCGTGGTGGCCCAGCTCCTCCGCGACGGCCTGTGCCGCTGCGTGGCCGTCATCGCGGCGGCGGTCGCAGCTCCATCCGATGACCCCGCCTCCCCTCCAAACCTGGCGCTTGCGGAGGCGGCCTTGGCCTCCCTGGACAGCGCCCGGCTCCGCACCCTCCTGAGCGACGCGCAGCTGGTGGAGGCAGGGGGGGCGGTGTCCGCCTTCTTGGTCTCTGCTGCCAAGCACGGCCGCGTCAGCACGGCCGCCCTGGCGGCCCTGCAGCTTCTCCTCAGCCCCGAGTGCTGGGCGGAGCGCCAGAGTGCCAGCGACCGCGGCGACTGGCCCGTGCCGGAGGTCCTGGGCCAGGCCGTGGTGGGCTCAGGGGCCGTCGAGCCGCTTCTGGGGCTCTTGGCAGGAAGCGGGGACACCGGCAACTCAAAGACCGACGGACCGGGGAACGATCAGGGCGTGGGCCTCATGGCCCTGCGCTGCCTCCGCACCTCCTTGCTCACCTGCCTGCGCAACAGCCAGCCGGAGGTGCCCTCGGCCGTGCACGATGCCCTTGCCGTGCCGCAGCCGCAGCAGGTGGTGGGTGCGCTGCTGCCGTACCTGCAGCATGGGGACGAGGCCGCCGCTGGCCTGGCCCTGGACGTGCTGCTGGTGGCGGTGTCGTGCTGGAGCCTCTTCGGGGCTGGTGCAGTGGTGGGTGCAATTGCGGCGGCGGACGGGCAGAAGGCGAGGGCAGACGCGGGGCTGCAGCTGGGCAGTACCGGTCGGGAGCTGTGCGCTGCGCTGCTGCGAGCAGCGGACTCTGTGTTGAAGGCCCCAAGCCCGGGACTAACTCACAAGCTGGCGTCGGCCCTGCTGGAGATTGTGTCAGGCCTGTGCAGGGACGGGTTGGTTGCGCCAGACGAGCTGCTGGCGCAGTGCCCGGGCGTACGGGACATGGTGGTGGGCGTGCTGACGGGCCAGGCGGCGGGCAGCAGCTGGGCGGCGGTCGTGATGCCGCCAGGCGCCTTCGCCGCTTCTTATGCTGCGGGGCTGGACGCGGCAGCGCTGGACCTGCTTGACCAGCTGAGCCTGCGCACCAGCCTGCACGTCGACAACGGGTTCGGGCCGGAGGCGGCGTGCAGGCTGGCGGGGGCCCTGGTGCACGCGCTGGTAGGGAACCAGATCGCTGTCGGCAGGAGTGTCATGAGGTGGATCAAGCAGCTGCGGTGCCTGGCCAGGTGCCTGCAGGCCGTCCCGGAGCAGTCGGGGCTGTGGGTGGCGGACAGCGTCCCTGTGACCATGGCGCCGGCGCGGACGCAGGTCACCGTGAGGTAGGCTGGCGTCCTGCGCGCCACGTGGAGCCTGGATAGGGCGGTGCGGCATTTCGACCGGAAGACTGCGTCCTGGGAATCGGATCGATCATGCAATTGTCAAGGCGCCTCGCCCTCAGCCTACATGCTTGTAGCCCGATGCGCAACATGCACTGGCGTAGGGTACACCCATGCACCACCCTGAATAAAATGTTTGGTAAAGCTACTGCCGATCGGTACCATACCGGTATGCTGTCCGCAGGCACATGGTGCAGCTGGTCCAGCAGGTGTCCGGCGTCTTGTCCAACAAGTCTTACGAGGCCTTTGCTGAGGAGCTACATGAGGATGCTCTTGCTGCTTACGAATCCGTCCTGCGCGCCGCGGCAGTGCTGGCCAAGGCGGCTTGGGCGACAGCCCTCGACAGCAGCAGCTACTACCAGAACCACCACCACCACAGCAACACGGGCACGGCGGCCGAGGGGCAGCAGGCGGTGGGCCGCCTGCTGGCGAAGGTCCTCTCCATTGCGTGCAGCAGCACGGTGTCGTTGGGCGTGGGGTGCATGGCGGACGTGCTGAACGCGGCCGTGGCGTGCCTGCAGCCGGGCCTGGTGGCCATCGGGGAGGGCCTGGCAGCCCTGCCGGCCGTCAAGGCCCTCAAGCAGCAGCAGAGCGGCAGCAGCACCCTCGTCCCTGTGTCGCCCGCCGGCGTGCATGATCTGCGGAGCCAGCTCAACACCCTGCAGCAAGGCAGTAACCACGGCTACGGCTACCGGGTGGCGTGCAACACCGGTAAGGACGTGGTTGCCGGCATCCAGGGCGCGCACAAGCGGCTGCTGGAGCTGGTGACGGATCAGGTGGCGGCTGCGGAGGCGGGGACCAGGGCGGGGGACGGGGCGGCGGGAGGCGGCCTGGCGGCGGTGCCGGCGGCCCTGCGCGTGGCGACCAACGCCGGGCAGCTGCTGGGACTCGGCCTGCAGGTGTGAGCTGCAGACCGATGGCGATCAGTCGTGCTTGGGGCCTAGGGAGATGTTAGGGTGCCCTCGTACTTGGCGGGTAACGCTTACTTTCCTCCAACTTTTTTTCGTGCTGTTTCCCAGCAGCGGGCTCCCCAGCAGTACTTGCCTTGTGGTTGTGTTACCGTACGATTCGATTACCTGGAGGTTTCACTTGTGAGAGGAACCCCTCCTTGCTCCTAACGCACGCCGTCCCTGTTCGCTGTTCCTCAGGCGTCGTGCTCATGATGACGGCGGCTTTAATTCACATGGCTCAGGGACCACGCTCGGGCACTGCTAGTTCAGCGTCCCTGCGGCCGTTCCGTCACTTGACAACGGACAGCATGAACGGTCCAACCGCAGCATAGGTGTACGGTGCATGTGCCCGTACCAGGAACAAGCCAAGGTCAAGTGGAATGTGTGTCGCATAGCGGTTTGGCGTGTTTGTCGTGTGGCCTTCGGTGTACCAGCCCGACGATGTTGTTACCAGGGCGGCGTAATAGCCATTCGTGTGTCAGGGTGCATAGTTGCCAGAATAGGGTTCTTGGTAACTCCTGGCCATTGCCTTTCGCTGTTTTCATGTTGCAAACATACTGCAACGGACAACGGCCGAAGCTTGTGCAAGCTGTTACCAAAAGGGCGGTGCCGGGACGTTCAACCAGGTGTTGCTTGTTGCCATACACAGGGTCATGGATGTGCTGTTGCGCGTGCCGCTTGTGCCTTTGGCAGTGCCGGTATAGCCCGCAGTAGGTGAGCACACGCAAGGACTAGGGGCAGCTTCCCTGGTGGGGCCCGGGCTGCTTGCCTGGCGCGGGGCGTACGGTACTGCCGTGTTTGGGCGCCTATGCCTCGCGCACCTTCGTGCTTCTGTCCCAGATTTCCGACAACAGCGATGCATGTGGCCGTTGCGCGTCTTGGCGTAGTGGGTGATTGTAGCATTGCAGTTTTCACAGGTTGATCATGGGTGGGACGTGCAGGAGAGATATCTGCCAGTCACCCGTGGTGGAGATGACACGTACGTTACCGGTACTCTTAGGTTGCTTAGAATTCATTTCAGTGCGAGTCTACCTGCCGCAAGGGGCGACCACGAGGGCGGCGCTCCCCGTCACGACGTGCTGAGTGTCGGGGACGAGAGCGAGGACTTCAGCATGCTGGACGCGCCCCGCCCCAGCACCCAGGCCCGCATGCGGGCAGCTGTCAACGACGGCACTCTGGCCCAGCTGGTGCTTGATGGGACCTTCGGCCTTGGCTCGGTGCGTGCGTTACGCGCCATGTACAACGCACCGTGGGCGTTTGACTTGTTATGCACCGGTATGCGTTCTGCTTGCGGTAATTACTATTGTGCGTCGCACAGGTAGGGAGGTGCGCACAAACGCTGCTACAAACAAAACTGTTGCTTGCTGACCGGCAACGGCTGAGCGTGCCCTGCGTACAAAACATCTGTTGCTCTGCCCCTCCACCTGCTCCTCAGGCCATTTCCAAGTGCTTCGAACTGCTGGGCATCGCCGGCAGCAGCGCCTCCCAGCAGCGCTCCGCCACCCGCTCCCTCGTTGCCCTGTGCACGCACCCCGACCTGCGCCCCGCTGTGGACCCCCTGCTGGTGCTGCGCCGCCTGGGCCGCGTGGTGGAGTGCACGCGGGCGCCGGCGGCGCTGGGGGCGGCACTGAAGGCGCTGGTGGCCGTGGCGGACGACGCGGGCTGGGAGGACCAGGTGGGGAGGCATTGGGCAGGCCTTAGGTGATGAAAGGGCCAGGTGGGGCACGTGCGCTACTCATGGCTCCCCATACGCCCAACTGCAAGCATAAAATTCTCTTTTGGGAACTGGAAGCTAAGCTGCTTCGTACAAGTGCCTTGCGATCCCGGAAGTTGACGCTGAGACTTGAGAACTTGTGCTCTGCCTTTTCTGTACATGTGGCTCCGCGCAGGGGGGCGCCAACGTCGTTGCTGAGGTCCTCCGCGACGGCCTGTGCCGCTGTGTGGCCGTCATCGCGACAGCGGCTGCAGCTCCATCCGATGACCCCGCCTTACCCACCAAAATGGCCATGGCGGAGGCGGCCCTCGCTGCCCTCGGCAACACCCCGCTCCGCACCCTGCTTACCGACCAGCTGCTGGTGCAGGCGGTGGGGGCGGTGTCTGCCTTCATGGCCACCGCCGCAAAGCACGGCCTCGCTGACCTGCGGGCCCCGCTGGAGGCCTGGGACAAGGCCCTGTTGGGTGCGACCTGGGCATCGCGCGGTAGCGGCCGGTGCGTTCCGTACGAGGCGAGGCTAGTGGCGGTCAGCTCAAGGGCGGTGGAGCCGCTACTGCAGCTTCTGGAGGCTGGTGCCAGCCTTCCCAGCCCTGGTGCTGGTGCTGGCGATGACGGCAGCAGTGCCATGGCGCTGCACTGCCTCTGCACAGCACTGGCGGCCTGCACGAGGGAGCGTATGCCTGCGGGACACAAGGCTAGGCGCGAAGCCCTCCTGGCTTCCGGCTTGCATTGCGTGGTCTGCCTGGCGTTGCAGTTCCTGGGCAGGCCCGAGCAGGCCGTGCGTCCTAGCCCTTGACGCGCTGCTGGCTGCTGTGTCATGCTGCGGGGGCGCTGCCGTGGAGGTGGTGGTGGCGGCAGCGCGGCAGGGGCAAGGCCTCTCGGGGGAGGGCGCTGATTTCCTGCGCGCAGCGTCGATGCAGTTGGCGTCCGGAAGCTTCACGAGCCCGCTGGCGGAAGCGCTGTTTCAGCTGGTTTCCGGTCTGCGCGCCGCAAAGCTGGTGACGGCTGACCAGCTGCTGGCGCGCTGCTCAGGGCTGACGGACGCGGTGGCGGGCGTGCTGCTACGACAGGAAGCGAGCAGCACCTGGAGGGCCTTCTCACCGTTGGTGCTTGAAGACGTTCATGAGAGCTGCGTGTACTCTGCCGGGTTGGAAGGTGCAGCTCTGGAGCTGCTGAACCAGCTCATGCAGCCGTCGACTTTCAGCATGTACGATGCGGAGACGCTGTGCGAGCTAGCAGCGGCGCAGGTAGACGACCTGCTGGCCCTGGCCGTCGTGACACCCACGTACCAACACGACCTGCGGGGCCAGCTGACCAGCCTCCACACCTACACCTACACCCACAGCTACAGCTTCGGCTGTACTTACAGCAGCCAGGCGCAGGCGGGCAACGTCACTGCAAAGGACCTGGTGGGCGGCATCCAGCGCGTGCAGCAGCGGCTGCTGGACCTTGTCCAGGCGGCGATGGTGAGGGCAGCAGCGCGGCGGCAGGCAGCAGCCAGGCGATGGTGCAGTTGCGGCTGCGGGTGGTTGGGAGCGCCGGGCAGCTGCTGGCCCTGGGGCTGCAGGTGCGCGGGGCGGCACTTGTCGTATGGGGTATGTGGATCGTTTGGCCTGGGGCAGGCGCTCAACGTGACAGCGAACGCCCTCACCGGGACATGCATATGACTTCGGCCGCAATCCTGGTAAATGTTACAACAGCTGGCCTTGCACCGTGTGCACCAGCATGTGCGCCTGCCCAGCTCAACCGCTGCGTCCCACGACGTGTACCTGCAGGCGAACTGCTCGTGATGACACGTGGTGGGACGGCCACACAGCGAAAGGTTGGCTTGTGCCGTGGCATTTGCAGGTGTAGTATGTGCCGAAGCATGGGAAAAATAGCACAGCGTTGTCTCTGTTGCGGCCTTGAGGGTAGGGTGCGTGGTGTCTGGAGGAACACGTCAGGCCGGAGTACACCATTAGTACTCTGCTACAGCAGACTGCCTCGGGAATGCCGACGAGAATGGTCTTGGGATAGTGGCGGTAGCTCGCGAAGTATGCCTCGTACGCCCGGTAAGAAGGGTGCAGGATCGTGCGCGTGGGGCAGACACATGCATACGCTCGGCTCCAGACTGCGAGTGCGCATTGTGTCACGTCTTTGCGCGTTTACGCTGGTCTCAGTACTGTTCTGATACAGAGGTTGTGGTTTCAGCACTATGGCGTTCCCCCGGCAACGCCACAATGGCAGTTGAGTGGTACGGCTTGCGGTTGCCCCAGAGTCGTTTCAGTTCTGTTGATATTTTTGCTCCAAGGACTGTGGTTTCAGTTCTTTTGATATTTTTGCTCCAAAGACTGTAAGAGTATGTGGTGGTCTGTGGGGAAGTCGCTGAGGCGCAGGATGGTCTATCACGGGTACAGCACGGGTAGATGGTACGGCGAGGGGATGCTAGATTCAAGTCTTGGCTAAAGTCTTGGCTGCGCACCGATGTGCCCAAATGGTTAAAGCAGCTTACTGTTCGTTGCACAAAGAATAGCATACACTTGGTTGCTGCTGTCCCGCAACTAGCTCGGGGCATCATGGGCGGCCGTCGCAGCGAAGAGCTGAGCGTCGGCGGCGACAGCAGCGCACACTTCGACAGCGCCCGGAAAGTACCGCACTCCGGTAGACGCGTGCGCATCCAGACAGCGATGGCGCAAGGAGCGCTGCCGCAGTTGGTCCTCGACGGGTACTTGGACATCGACGCGGTGAGTCGGTCCGTCGGGTGAGCGCCGTCCTTGCCAGGCACGCATGACCGCATGTGCCCTTGCCATCCGTGGGTGTGCTGCATGAGGGCACGTTGTATGCGCACTGTGCTTGGCCGTGCAGACGCGCTCTGCTACCGCCGTAGGTCGTGAGCGGCCGCAAGCTGTCGCGCACACTCATTACCCGCAACTGCACCCGCACTACCCAAACCCGCAGGCTGTGTCCAAGTGCTTTGCGGTGTTGGGGGTCGCCACCAGCAGCGCCTCCCAGCAGCGCTCCGCCGCCCGCTCGCTTGTGTCGCTGTGCACGCACCCCGACCTGCGTCCCGCTGTGGACCCCCTGCTGGTGCTGCGCCGCCTTGGCCGCGTTGTGGAGTGCACGCGGGCGCCGGCGGCGCTGGGGGCGGCGCTGGAGGCGTTGGTGGCCGTGGCTGACGACGCGGGCTGGGAAGACAAGGTGGGGCTACATGACACCCTCCGTGCCTGCCTGAAAGCAGTCTTAGCAGCACGCTGCAGCCAGAGACGATGTACACGTGCCCCACTGAGTTTGCACGTGACGTGTGCTACTGCATCGCAGCATGCATGCAAAAGCACCGGTTGACGGGGCCACAGATCGCCGTTTTATAGTCGCTGCGAGGGTGTGTGTTCTACTGACTTCAGGGCGGGGCCAGCGCAGAGGCCGTGGCTCTGGCGAACGGCATGTCCCGCTGCATCACCGCCGTCGTGGCGGCCACCTCGGACGAAACCCCTTCGCCCTCCACGAGGGCCATGGCGGACGCCGCCCTCGCTGCCATGAACATCCGCTGCTTGCGGGACATCATGCCGCAAAGCGCACTCGTTGAAGCAGCTGCGGCGGTGTCGTCCTACATGGTGTGGGCGGCCAGGCAGGGCCTCGGCGGCCTGTGGGCCCCGCTCGTCGCCCTGGATAACCTGCTGGACCAATGCACCTGGGCCGGGCGGGTCAGCACTAAGACTCCCCGCCTGTGCGTGCCGTACGACGTGGGCATGGCTGTGGTCCGGTCTGGGGCCGTGGAGCCGCTGCTGCGCGTCATAGAGGCCGGCAGCGCCGCTGAGCGGGAGGCGGCAGCGGACGCAGGGGAGGAGGACAGCGGGTACCTGGCGCTGCTGTGCCTGCACGCCGCGCTCGTAGCCTGCTCGCAAGGCAGCGGCAGCGACTCGGGCCAGCTGGCCGTGCGGGAGGCCCTGGCGGCCGTGGGGATGCAGCGGGTAGTTGCGACGGTGCTGCCGTACATGCACGACGTGTGCTACGCGCGGGGCCTCGAGGTCCTGCTGGCGGCGCAGGTGTCATCCGGCGACTCCTTGGTGGCAGCGGTGGAGGCGGTGGTGGCGCAGGCGGCGTCTCAGAAAGGCGTCGACGCTCGCCGGGGGGTCGCTGCGATTGTGCTATATGCCGCTGACGTGCTGTTGGATGCGGATGACGCGCCCCCAATGCCGTCGTTCGCAGCGGCTCTCTTTGAGCTGCTGGCGCGGCTGTGCGCGTCCGGCGTGGTGCAGCCCGATGAGCTGCTGGAGTGGTGCCCGTCTGCGCGCGACGCGGCTGTGGGGGTGACGCTGCGGCAGGCAGCAGCCTCGGGCTGGGACTCGCTGGAGGCCCTGGCGGTTGAGGACATTACGGAGGGCCACCGCTACCCTGCCGTTGTGGAGCTCGCCGCGCTCAAGCTGCTGCAGCAGCTCAGCGCCAGCAGCAGCTGGGGCAAAGGGGACGGCATGGATTCCAAGCTGGTGTGCAGGCTGGCGGCGGCTCAGGTGCATGAGCTGCTGCCAATCACGGGGCTCCGCCCTGCCAACGCCAAGAAGTGGGAGGCGCACCTGCAGTTCCTTGCGACCTGCCTGCAAGCCGTACCGGAGGAGTGCGGGCTGTGGGTAGTGGACAGCTCGGGCTCCTCAACACGCCGGAGCGGCGGGACGACGGCGTTGCTGAATGCCGCCGCAGCAGCCGTTAGGGAGCAGGTGACCATCAGGTATGCAGCGGGCAAGGGCAAGATGCGGTCCACGGCTTGACTTGATGGTTGCTACATTCATGGAAAGGACTGCTAATACCGTCTTATGGCAATGTACGAGAAGCTTATTACTTCTTTCTTGCACCCTCCTGTCTATGTGGCTGGCCATTTGATTCGGGTTGCTCTACCGCACCCTCGTGCCCCCGTTTGCGCCCCGCCCTCCCGCAGCAACCTGGTGCAGCTGGTCGGACAGCTTTCAACCATCTTGGCGGAGCACCCTCCCTCCACGCTCCGCGCCCTCTTGGCGGCTCCGTACAGCTCGATCCTGCAGGCTGCTGCAGTGCTGACCAAGGCCGCGTGGACAGCCTTGACCGATCAGGAGAGCTACAACCGCGGCTACCGCAGCAGCTACTACGGCAGCGACGGCCCGACGCTGGCGGACGGGCAGCAGGCGGTGTGCCGACTACTGGTGCGCATCCTGTCCATCGCCCCCAACTCCGTGTCGCTGGCGTGCACGGCGGACGTGCTGAACACCGCAGTGGCGTGCCTGCAGCCGGACCTGCTGGTCCAGGGCGAGGAGCTGACGCCGCTACCCTCCGTCCAGGCGTGCACGGAGCAGCAGCACACGGCCAGCTACAAGGGCCGGGTGGACATTGTCATTGCGGCATCTAGCAGGCAGCAGCTCGATGTGCGGCAGAGATTAGGCGCCATCGGCCACTACAATGTGTACAGCTACAACGCCAGGCACAGCGCCAAGAAGGCTGAGGCCGTCACTGCCCAGGACCTGATCACAGGCATCCAGGCGGCGCACAGGCGGCTGCTGGAGCTGGTGACGGCGGAGGCGAAGGCGGACGCGAGCGGCCAGAGGCTGGCGTTCTCGAGCCCGGCGCTGGTGCAGTCGGCGCTGCGAGTGGCGACCAACGCCGGGCAGCTGCTGGCGACGGGGCTGCAGGTGCGTGGGTAAAGCATTCTGCTGCCCTGTATCAGTACAGCAATGACCCATGAAAGGAGTAATTGGGGTATTCTCCTGTTTGGGGTCGTGAGGCTGCATGCGCGCCACACAACGCCCCTCGCTCATCTCGATCGTGTGCGTGTGCACAGGTGTGCATTGCGTGACCGGTAGCTGTCACAGCTTGTGGGCTCCTCCATTTACGGTTCCCGCTGTCTTTCATTTGCGACGTGCAGGCTCACTACTGATAAACGCATGGGTGACGTTGCCCGACACGCGTTAAGAGAAGTGGCTATAACTTACCGGCTCGTGGGCCCGACGTCCACACTGCACGGAAGCCCCTGGGCGACTTTGCAGCGGCTACGTGATCATTGCAGCAGCTGTCGGTGAATGTGGCGGCATGGCGGCTTACGATATACATAGGCTTGTGCGTTGTGGGCGTGCGCACGTGATCCATAAAACTGTTTCGAAGTTGGAGGCCTCCTTACGGTATTGCCGGCAGCCGTGTCCACCCGTTGAAGGCCTCCGTACTGTGAGCCAGCTGTACGGAGCGGAGAGGGATGTTGCTGTGTACACCAGTGACACATATGGAGGCTTGGCGCCTGTGCGCGTGCGCTTGGGCTGCTCCATGCGTTGCTGCCGTGTTGGAGCTGGGTTAGTTTAGGTGGCATCATTGTGCCGTGGCCTGGTCCACCCTTTGTGACTTCCAGTAGCCCCCGCAGGTTTGGCTTCGTTCCATTCCGGACTCCCTTGCTGGCCGCAGCACAGTTGAGGTCTGAGCCGAGTGGCACTGCGTGCTGAAGCTGAGGGAAGGTGTTGCTGTCTCGTCTCGACAAACCGGTACCCAGACGGCTGCTGAGACGCCAGTACGCGAGTACGGCGCTTTCACGGAGCTTGCTGTGAGTGAACCATGTCCAGCATGTGGAATCGGGTCGTCTGGGAAGTTACACCTGGCCTGTGTAACAAGTGAACTGAACAAAACATGTCCGCCCCAGCTGGTTCAGGCAGGGCTTGGGGGCCCAAAGTATTATATATTATGGCTTTACAGTTTTGGTACCCTTCCAGATCCCAGTCCCATCCCCCTTAGAACACAGAGCTGGTCCCGGCCATCAGGGACACGGTGTTCTCACCCCTCTCGCTGTACGGAAAAATATTAGCTTCCCTACTGGAAGGGGTCACCCCACGTATGCCCATTGGGCTTGAACGGGGCTCAAATTGATGCTGATCAATGAACATCAGAACCAGTCTTCGGGTTGCCTATCTCCCAATCAACACGGGAAGCCATCCGTACACACAGAACCTCACGCTTCTTTATTGGCTCCTCCTGGAACACACATGCACCTGCACCCTTCCCACACATGCCAGCATGGACACCTCAAACGCCGCTCACGTTCCAACCAAGCAGCAAGGGAATACCGTACATGTTCCTCGTCAGCCGTGCTCGCCACCACGG
Organism: Chlamydomonas sp. KOR1; assembly: GCA_036984285.1. Taxonomy (NCBI): domain Eukaryota; kingdom Viridiplantae; phylum Chlorophyta; class Chlorophyceae; order Chlamydomonadales; family Chlamydomonadaceae; genus Chlamydomonas; species Chlamydomonas sp. KOR1. The sequence goes on along the minus strand of BQMZ01000297.1, from coordinate 75,982 downwards.
AGTGGGCCTCCTGATGAAGCTGATGAACCGCACATAACACCTACCGGCACCACACACACACGCACGCAAATCTTATTGAAGATCATCAGCATCGCGAACGAGAGACGGGAGTGCGCTCCCAGTCGGCCAACGCGGTACCTTCGCTGGAATCCCATACATGACCACAGCACCATGCCTCACATCGGCACCATGTGCTGCGGACCCGCTGGGAGGTTCTGAAGAGCCAGAGCGAATGGCCGTAGCGCATCTTGGCCCAACGCCCGACCCCAAGGCCATATGCAGTGTCCCCTTGACCTTCTACTGGTGGAAAGATGCCAAAGTGGCTGGACAACACAGCCATTTTGGCATGTCCCACCGCCGCAAATACCAGCATGCCAAACTCCAAGCCGGCGACGGCCACCCCACAGAACCCCGAGCCCAGATGGACTCGCAACTACATGTACCAACGGAGCCCAGCATACAGCCTATATGCTGTCAGCTTGCACTGGTGCAGCAGTCTCAACTACAAGCGTACCCGCCTACATGCGGGGACGCTACGCCTTTTTTCGTTCCACTGGCCCTCAGCAGCACATTCAAACGAGATGTAGAGCATCCCATATACAATATAACGCTTAGAAGCGACCAAGCCGGGCTAAGTCTGCGGGGACATGCGAAAATCGGTAGCAACCCGACGAAGAGGCTGAGCCTGGAGACTCTAACTGGTCCTACCAAGGCCATAGTATGGGTCGCATTAATATTGGCACTTGTCTCTTGTATTGAGACGGACGCAGACCTGCAACAAGACGGCAGGAGGTTGATCGATGTCTGTATGCAACTGGGCCTAATGAGAGGTATCAGTATGATATCTCTGCATATGCTGCTCTCAGCATGGGTTATTTTGAGACGGTACACTGGCTGCACCGGACTTGCGCGCTGGAAAGGACATCAATGGTGCGCGCGCTGGGCACTCACTATCTTCGGCGGCCTGCTGCGCTTAACACCGCAGCTAAGCACTCTGTTAAGAACATGCGTAATGATAGCAGTGCGAGCGCTAGCATGGATGGGCACTGACCTCTGGCGCGGGCTGTACACGCTGGACGGGACAGACTCGTACACAGGAGCCCTGCTCAACATGGCTTGGGGAGTACTGGTTATCACTCAGCTTGCCCTGCTGCCTGTGCTCATAGTTACGGCCTACAGCCACCTCCCAGCGGCACGTAAGGCACTGACCACCATACCCATTGTGAACCTGGTAGCTGTTACAGCCCTCAGCTGCATGCCACTAGCAGCAGCCGCTAGCCTGCAGGACCATCTTGCAATGTAACACGGGGTTTCAGGACTTACGTGGAACCACGGGTCAAAGGGGTCTCGGACCCACACTGTGCTAAGAGCTCCCACAGGGAGACTCCCTTGACGCCATCCCTGATGCGCACAGCTAGCACAGCAGGCGTCACAGCATGTGCACAGCACAGCATACGTGCCAGGACACGAGTAGGATTGCATGCACCCTACCACCATGTAGGTGCAGCACCCCTGCCTGCCTGCACACGTGCCAAAGGACCACAGGATCCTCGCACACCCAACCAGGGACCCTCCTGTAGGAGAGATGCGGCCGTACAAGGCCGTCGTACCCTCCTACAGAGCGGTACTTATAGGGCTCAGCCCAGCACAGTGGGGTCAAGCATACTCAACCCCAACAGCTCTCTACCAGTAGGGTCTCGAGGGTTTCACCGCCCTAGAGAGCTACGCTTCTCTGCTTATCTCCGCTCTCCCTCTCTTACACTGGTGCGATATTGCTAGTTCAACATGGCCGCCCCGGACAACGCGAACCCCTCCGTCGAGGAGATGATGAGCGCATCGAGCGGTCCCGAGGTAGGACATCTTCTCTCACTTCTGCTCCAGATGCCCTCTGACGTTGTCCGTGGCGCTGTAAGCATGTTACAACGGTTTACTAGCCGCGGTAGCGACGCTGGCGGTTCCATCGGCACTACTGCATCGCCTGCCGCCGGCGACCCTAACGCCCCCGCAACAAGTTCAAATCCCAATGCAAATACAAACGCAAACGCAAATGCAAACGCCACTGGCAATGCAAACCAACTCGAAGACGGGGAAATCCCGCAAACTACCTTCCAACCATATTCGGGCCTGCGCAACTTGCTCAATGAAGCACGCGCTCGCATTCCAAGCACACAAGATACAACTATTCAACCTCAATCACACATGGCAATTGGCCCCGGCGCCCACCACCAACAGGTCGCCGGTACGGCCGCTGCTGCTCCAGCCAACCTCTCGCCGGCCGCCCCCTTCCACGGCCCCGGGAACCCGGGTATGGCCACTGCGGGCGCTGCCGCTGCGGGCACTTCCGCCCTGCCGGCTGTCGCCCAGCAGGCCACTGCCGTTGGCGTGGGCGCCGTGCACACCACCAACCCCCAGCCCCAGCCGCTGACCCTTGCCCAGCAGCAGCAGCCGTTCGACAACAGCAACCAGACGGTGGACGGCATGCACCGCATGCGCCGCGAACTGGGCAATCTGCACTTCATCGCAACCCAGACCACGGCGGTACAGCAGCAGCAGGGTGCGGTGCAGGCCGCAACCACCATGGCGGTTGAGCGCGGTAATGGCATGATCCAGCACGTGCGCGACAACCAGATTCCGGCCGTACAGCACGGCATCACCACCGCCATCGAGCGCACGGGCGAGCGCCTCCAGGCCTCGTTCGAGGCCATGGGCGACCGCATCATCAACGAGGCAAGTGGGCCGGGTGCACCTGTGTTGCCTGCAACGTCAGAAGCTGCACTCAAGGCACTGCCAAAGCCACACGTGTTCAGTGGGGACAGCAAGGCCGACGGGGCTAGCATTGTAGACAGGGAGGTGTGGTTCAACACCACGGTGTCATACATGTACGCCTTCGGCATGCGCCCCCTGCACCTCTTCTTCGCACACTTTCTTACGGGCCTAGCTGCATCATGGTTCGACAGCCTCACACGCAGCTACGCTGCACGTGACCAGCCCATGTCTGATACCGAGCTCAAGCGCGAGTTCCTCCTTATGTTTGGAGACCCCCTTCGCAAGCATGAACCGCACGAAGCACGGGACAGGCTCCACAGTGGGGAACACAAGTACGTTGAGGGCTCGCCTGTGGGCACATACGTACAAAAGTTCATGTCCATCCTGCTTGATGCACCGGATATGGCAGAAACTGACAAGATTACCTGGTTCCTCAACGGACTGAAGGGCACTAGCCTTGCACGTGCCTGCGCTGTTGACGAGAACAAGGAACGCCACAAAACCCTGCAGTCTGCCATTCGTGCTGCCTATGCCGCAGAGGTGTGCTACAAGATCGGCGCTGCTACTCGTTCGAAGTCAGCCGTAGCCGCCCTTGCTCGTACCTCTGACCCGCACATTGACCCTGCCTTGCTTGCATTCGCTGCAAAGGCTCACAAGCACAAGTCGCAGCGCCCCACCCACCGCAAGCCCGACCACAAAGGCAAGCCTCACGCCCACGCCCACCGCTTCCCTGCCCGACAGGTGAAGCAGCTCCTGGGCCACGGCCGCAAGTCCGGCCCCCGCTCGGGCCCGGGGGAGGGCAGCGACCCCAAGCGCGCCAAGATGGACGGCCTGAAGAAGATCGGCTACTGCACTAAGTGCGCTGAGAAGGGCGACTTGAAGCTGTTTGCTGAGTGCGCTGAGCACAACGCCCGCATGAACTAGGTGGTTGCGCAGTGTACTATAGGTGGCGTAGGCGCTGCGCACAAGCACAATGAAGGCTGTGGTGATGAGGCTGTAGCTGAGGGACACTCCCCTGCTAACGACGCACCGCATGGCACCAGCGCGACACCGTCCGCTGTACCCTTCCATGATAGTGAAGTGCAAGCCATAGAAGGCATTATCGGACGCCAATTCACCATGCGCCTCAAGTGTAACGAGCCGACGGACGCTGAGCTGTGTGCCACCTGCCCTGTCGCCTCTGGCTTCCTTAAGCACAATCTTTCCGGCCAGCATACTTGGGCAATTCCACCAAAGCAGCTTTCGCAGTGTAAGAGAGGGAGAGCGGAGATAAGCAGAGAAGCGTAGCTCTCTAGGGCGGTGAAACCCTCGAGACCCTACTGGTAGAGAGCTGTTGGGGTTGAGTATGCTTGACCCCACTGTGCTGGGCTGAGCCCTATAAGTACCGCTCTGTAGGAGGGTACGACGGCCTTGTACGGCCGCATCTCTCCTACAGGAGGGTCCCTGGTTGGGTGTGCGAGGATCCTGTGGTCCTTTGGCACGTGTGCAGGCAGGCAGGGGTGCTGCACCTACATGGTGGTAGGGTGCATGCAATCCTACTCGTGTCCTGGCACGTATGCTGTGCTGTGCACATGCTGTGACGCCTGCTGTGCTAGCTGTGCGCATCAGGGATGGCGTCAAGGGAGTCTCCCTGTGGGAGCTCTTAGCACAGTGTGGGTCCGAGACCCCTTTGACCCGTGGTTCCACGTAAGTCCTGAAACCCCGTGTTACACTCCTCCCCCTTAAGATGCGAGCGTCCCGCGAGGTTACCTTCTCTGGCGTTTGGGCTTGCAGCGTGGGCAGAACCACTGGCCAGGGGGCGGGCGCCGTAGGGGTGGGTCAAGGCATGCCGTATGCCATCCGGTGTCGCATTGGTCGCAGAGGAGCATTGTGGCGTCTCCGTCTGTGCGGTGGCATATTTCGCAGGCAAGGCTCTTTGGCGGTCTCTTTTTCTTGGTCCCCTTGTCCTGGGGTCGGCGTGCTGCGCGAATTTCGCACTCAGCAAGGTAGGCATCCACTGTGGCCTCCGGTATCGCCGTGGCAGGTTCCCAGGAGTTGTGTTCGGGTCCGTACCCGTCCCATGCACAGAGGTATTCCCTGATCATCCGCTTCCCGCGTTTCACGTCCCTGTGGCTGATGACATGGCTTACAGACCAGTGCGGTTCACCATCGAGGAAGTTGATTGGCCCTGGCCTGATGTCGTCTTGTTCCTTACCCGTGTAGGGCTTAAGGAGGGACACGTGGAAAACGTCGTGGATGCGGTAGTGTGCTGGGAGGGTAAGCCGGAATGCTACTTCGTTGATGCGTTTGGCAATGCGGAAGGGCCCAATGTAGCGGGGTAGGAGCTTGCCACTGCCAGGGTGGTTGAACCTGATGTTCTTGGTGCTGAGCAGTACAAGCTGTCCTTCCTTGTAGGTTGCCTCGCGCCTTGTAGCATCGGCGTAGCGTTTGTAACGCTCTTGGGCTGCGGCCATCGCTGCCTTGGCGTGTTCCAGCCTGTCACGTAGCTCGTTGCAGAAGTGTACGGCAGATGGTACCTTGCTGCGGAGACCCGTAAGGTGTGGAAGGTGTGGGTCACGGCCGTGGTTCAGCTGGAAGGGCGTGGCCTTTATGGTTTCGTTGTATGTGTTGTTGATGGCGAATTCGACCAGGGAAAGCTTGGTGTCCCAGTCGTCCAGGGCAGGGTTTACGTAATTGCGTAAGACCTCTTGTAGCACGCGGTTCATGCGCTCTGTTTGACCATCAGTTTGCGGATGGAATGCCGACGAAAGCTTTTGGTTGCATTGAGCAAGGCGCAGCACTTCGGCCCAGAAGTTCGAATTGAATTGCGGTCCCCGATCGGATGTCATATCTTCTGGGAATCCATGGTTTCGCACGACATTATCGATGAAGAGTTGCGCAAGCTCTTCAGCCGTGCATGCGTCTGTGGTGGGAGCGACCCTAACCATCTTAGTCAGACGGTCCACGAAGACGACAATGGCGTTGTAACCGTTTGCGGTTAGCGGTAGGTGTGTGACAAAGTCAACCGTGACGCTTTCCCACGGTTTGGAGGGGACGGGGAGTGGCTGTAGTAGCCCTCCAGGTGCCTGTGTTGGCGCTTTGTTGCGCTGGCACAAAAGACAGCTGCGGACGTGCTGCTCTACTTGAGAGCGCATGCCTGGCCACCAGAAGTTGCGTTTTAGGAGCTCCAATGTTCGTTCAATGCCGCGGTGGCCGGCTAACGGTGTGTCGTGTGCGTCCATGATCAGCCGTGAGCGGAGGTCGTGCTGGCCAGGCACGACCACCTTCCCCTCTCGACGGTAGTATCCGTCTGAGTCACACGTTACGCCATGCTTGTGGAGTGCCCTGTGATTTTGAAACCAGGGGTCCATTGTGTAACCATGGATAATTGATGTTGGCAGATCAGACTGCAAGGCTGCGCGGAGTGCAAACAGCTGTGCGTGCACTCGACTTATGGGGTCGGCAACATTGATGCGTCCAGGTCGGTATTCCCATTTGTAATGGAACCGAGAAAAGAACTCCATCCAACGCACTTGGCGTCGGGAAAGGTTGGAGAGGGACGCTTGTTCCGCAAGGTACGTGTTAGGGTTGTGGTCAGTTACGAGCGTTACATCTTCACGTGCGCCCTCAAGGTAGCATCGCCATTCCTTAAGAGCCAGGTAAACTCCAAGGAGTTCCTGCTCCTTTGTGGTGTAGTTTCGTTCTGCTGGTGTGAACTTGGCGCTGGTGTACGCAACTGGGCGTCCGTCCTGCAGTAACACGCCGCCTGTCCCGTGTAGGGATGCGTCTGATATGACTTCATACGCCTTATTGGGGTCTGGAAGTACCAGTACAGGCGCGTTGGTTAGGGCGTGTTTGACGCCATCAAAGGCATCTTGCTGGGCCGTGCCCCATTCCCATTCGGCTGTGTGCCCAGTGAGGCGGGTGAGGGGGGCAACAAGGGAAGAGTACCCTTGGATGAAACGCCTGAAGTAGTTGGCTAAGCCCAGGAAGCTGCGGAGGCTAGACACGTCAGTTGGTGTAGGCCAGTTGCGAACCACAGCAACCTTGCTTTCGTCCACTTTTAGCCCGTCTCGTCCTACAATGTGGCCGAGAAATTTGAGTTCAGGCTTGTTAAAATCACACTTCGAGAGTTTGGCCTTGAGGTTGGACTTGCGCAACGTGTCAAGGACTGCTCGAAGGTGCTGTTCGTGTTCTTCAGCTGTTTTGCTGAACACGATAATGTCGTCCATGTACGCCAGTACGGATTTTCCGAGGAACGGTTGTAAAATGGCGTTCATGGTTGCTTGGAAAGTTGCAGGTGCGTTGCATATGCCAAAGGGCAGCACCTTGAATTGGAAGTGTCCCAGGGGGGTGCGGAAGGCTGTCAGGGGCCGATCGTTCTCCGTGATCGCGATTTGATGGTACCCTGATTGCAAGTCGATGCTTGAAAAGATAGTGGCCCCTTGCATGGCATCGAAGAGGTCAATTGGGTTGGGCAGCGGTGCCCTGTTCTTGACAGTGTGCTTGTTCAGCTGCCGGTAGTCAATGCACATGCGCAGGGATCCGTCAGCCTTCGTGGCAAAGAGGATTGGGGCCCCCCAGGGGGATGTGCTAGGCTCAATAAGGCCCTTTTCGAGCAGATCTGTGACCTGCTTTTTGACTTCTTCCAGTTCGGCTGGAGAGAGTCTGTACATGCGCTGGAAGGAGGGCTGCGCATCTGGGAGCAACGGTATTGTGTGTCCAATGCCCCTGTCGGGTGGTGGCCCGCTAATGGGCTCAAACACGTCGCTGTACTCCGCAAGGATGCTTGTTACTGTGTTTGGACTCATAAGACCTTCGGCTTGTGAAGGTTCTGTGGTCACACAGACTGTGCTGTTGGCGTATTGCTTGGCAGCCTCTTCCATAGCGGCTTTGTAGTCTGGCTGTACCAACACGAGCATGCAACGGTGGCCCTTTTTGACAGCACGCCTTGCTGCGCTAGCAGACATGAGCTGGGGCGTGGTGTGTTGTGCGAGGGCAGCACAGACAAGGCGCATGGTTGCAATGCCTGTGTCCGAATGAGGGTTGTCCTGCTCTTGTGATGAGGTATCAGCCAGGAGATCGTACTGCTTGGTGCGTGCGCCGTGTGCAACGGTAGTGAGTGTGCAGCGGCGGCCTGGAATGTCCAGTACGGCACCATTGGCAGTTAGCCAGTCCATGCCAAGGATGATATCAATGCCTTGTGGCAGGCTGGAATAGCCCGTGTTACATCCTTCCCCCCCTGGCAGCGAACGTCCTCGTGAGACTCCCCAGCACCATTTATGGGTCATGGGTATGTCCCTCGTGTCAGCAAGGGAGATTCAATTATGCCCGTCTACGGGACTGCCGCTGCTCACGGGCATCCACCATCAGGGAGTAGAAGGCCCAGTCCTCTTGGAGGAGCATTCCGGGAATTGATCCCGGGACCTGACGTGCTCTGGCATGCACTTCGGTCTTCCTAGCAATCATCGCACCAGATGAAACAAGAGGTTTGTGCACTAGATGCCAGAGAGCTGGAATAGCCCGTGTTACATGCAACCGCGGTTCGCCTGCTCCTCCTCTCTGTGATTCCAGCACGATGCGGCCTCTACATCATGTCGCACCCGTGGCTGGCTCAACTGCTGATCAGGACAGCACAACTCGGACACAGGTACCTATGCCGGACCCCACACATCCGAACCTCCAACTGGACTCTTCTATTAGCCGCCCACATTGCTTGCCACCAGGCATATCCAGTGCCATCCCTCCTCATGTCCATCATTGCAGCAATTGCATGCCAGTGGGCTGCACCAGCACATCAGCATTTACTTGCTTCCCTACTAGCCTATAGTGCCGCAGCCCTAGCCACTGTGGACTTCACCACCTCGAGCGTCCTGCTCGCCACTCTCCTCGCCACCACCGACACACCGTGGCGACCACGCCCAGCCTGGTATCGCCTGCTGCCGAACACGTTAGTGCTTCCCCAAGTCAAAAGTAGACCGACCACACCAATGCAGTACTACCCCGACACCCCTCTCTGGAGCATGAAGAACGACACACAACATACTGTGCAACCCACAATAAGGGACAGCCTAACCGTTGGCATCTTAACAACAACAGTCCTAACAAGAACAGATGCAACACCGGCACACAAACCCCAAAAACCAAAGCAACGCCCTAGCTCAACGCTGGCCCAGACAGCACCGGAGCGACGCCGCCGAGGCCACGGTATGAACCGTGAGCACCCAGCGGCCGCCCCTGCAACTCCAACCTCTACACGAGGCCCGCTGCCCATTGCCTGGCCACCAGCTGAGCCCGCACCGAACACCATGTACTTTGAAAGGCAACACTTAGACTTCTGCCACGTACATGCTCTCAACAACCTCCTCGGAGGAGCCCTGCTTGACAGATACCATGTGCTTGAGTACTGCACAAGAGTTGAGACCGCCCTGCACCGGGCCAGGGCCTACAACAGGCGCCGGGGCTGGAGACAACAGTTCCACCCGCAACGTGGCAACTTTTCTACCATGATTGTCCAACACTACCTCGCCCACCACCCCACTGCCTCCGCACCCACACAGCGGAACACACGCCCCCTCGCAGTGGACCTGATTGCTGTGCCTAACACCAACGACCGCAGGCACCACACACGCACCGGGGCCCTGTCCCTCCTACCCCCAGATGTGCGGGAGCTAGGATTCATCCTGCTGAAACCTAGCCACGCTGCGGCAGTTAAACTCCACCATGGTACTTGGTACTACCTAGACTCCCTGAACGTACACCCCGTACCAATGCACACCGATGCAGACTGGCAACGGCACGTGTACGGTGCCATGCGATACATTAGGCTCACCGCTGCACCCACGATCCTGCAAATCGACATGGCCGAGATCCCGCCCCCCTGGGCAGCAGACACCGATTTCCAGGCCCTTGCCGCACAAGGCACTGTGCCCACACCGCCCCTGATTGACCTGGTCTCCCCCAGCCCGTCCCCCACCCCTAAAGCAACCCAAACCCGTAACGCCCAACCCCAAAAAACACCTTCACCAGCGAAGGGCCCCCTGCCGCTCCCCACCAGCACACAGGCGCACACAGCACCCACGCTCACCCCGCAACCCCAAAGACGCGCTCACCCGCCAAGCCGACCAACACCCACTGGAGCACACCACAAACCTCGCACACGTAAAGCCACACATGCCGACACACACCCTGAACCCTCCAAAAAGCCGCGCACCATAGCTGACTTCTTCAACAGACAACGGGCAAACATGCCCAAGCCAGACCCCCCTGCAGAGGCAACGGAGCACACCACAGCCCCGCCGACCCAGCAGGCGACCCCGGAGACCCTAGCGCCAGCAGGCCATAAATACCTCCGCGTGTTCACGCACAACGTGCGTGGCATTGAGGGCCAAACCCTGGCAGTTACTACCAACCAACTGCTGGATAAACAACCAGACATAGCTGTCCTCACGGAAACCAAGCTGAGCCACGGCCGCACCAAAGGCACACGGGCCGTTAAGAGAGCCCTCACCCCCGCATACGCCACGTTCTGCAGCACGAAGCCCACCGCCACCAACGGCCCACCTAGCACACAAAGGGAAGCCGGGGTCCTGGTCGCTATCTCCACAAAGTACGGCAGCCCCGCCTTCATGCAGCCCGCAACCACCCCAACCCACCTCCAGGGCCACCTATGCCACGTGACCCTTGCACCACCCGGCAGCATCCCCATGCACATTCTCGGAGTCTACTTCCCGTCAGGGCAAGCGACGCCCGACCTCCAGCTACGACACGCCCTCTACACGTACTGTGAACAGACCCTACAGCAAGCAACTAAATCCGGCCGTGCACATGTCATCATAGCAGGCGACTTCAATGCTGTGTGCCAGGCTGCCGACCGCAGCACGCAAGAGCTGACAGCCTCCGACCGGCGGCACATGCAGTTCCTCACGAGCAGCAATGCCGCTCCCGTCAAGCCGTACACAAACACGGTCGCACGGCCTGCCACCTTTTGCCAACTACAAAGCAACGGGCATTACCACCGCAGCCGCATCGATGATATCCTACTCTGCGCGCCAGCTCACAAAAGCATCAAGCAATACCTCCGAGAGCACCCCGACACCACCCTGCAAGAGTCACCAGACTGGCTAGGCGGCTCGTACGACCACCATAGCCTGACCGCACTGATTCCCGCGGCTGGCGTCCACCTATACCACGCACTACCGGTAACCACACAGCCAAGTGAACACCACCCATGGCAGGACGTCATCTTACCCCTCCCACCCGCCAAAATTGCCACGGCCCGCGCTGACATGGAAGCTCAGCTAGCAGGTGATAATGCCACCCTGGCCGATATGCTTGCACCTGCCGTGCGTGCTGTACAGAACACAATCGACCAGCTCAACCAACAGGAGGACAAACCCACCCTCCAAGTAGCCGCCCACATGGACACGCTGCGCCAAGAGCCAGCAGTTCAATCCTCGACCTCCATGCTTGCGCAGCCAAACTCATGCAAACCCTTACGTCAGCTCTCGAGATCTACATAGGCCACCATGAGAAAAAGCCGCCCAAGACGGGGAAGCGACACCTTCCCCGAAAAACCAACAAAGTCATCAAGCGCATGGCAGCCCGACTTGGCGCCGAGCAAGTTCGGCTGCAACAACTGCTGCAACAACAGCAGCAGCAGCAGCAGCAGCAGCAGCAACATACCACACCAAGAGATAGGAGCTCGCCACCACCCGCGCAGCCTCCGCCCAATGCCGCGGCAACAGAAGAGGCACGGGCGACATGCAAGACCCTAAAACACGAACTACACACCTTCATCAGGACGCAACAACACATGAACGCAGCTCGCTCGCGCCAGACGTTCCAGCGCCGATTCGCCAAAAACGCCAAGTGGGGCCACAAGGCCATCTTCCACAACGGCGTACAAGAGCGAGGCCTCCGGGCACTGCTAAACGAAAAGACCGGCGAAGTGGTACACACCAGCGAGGGCATCCTTGACGCCCTGCACGGGTATTTTGCCAAACTCGCAACCCCATGCTTCGGCCCTAAATCCACATACCCACAACGGGCGAGGCGGGCCTACCCGTGGAATGAGGAGGGTGCCCCTGACCGCTTCGTGCTCCGCCAGACACAACACCCGGACACTCACGAAGCCCTCCGTCTGGTAGCCGACCCATCCAACTTCACGCAGTGCGTGCAGTTCCTTGCCCGCAACAAGGCCCCTGGCCCCGACGGGATCCCCAACGAGCTCCTGCGAGCCCTCCCCGACAGCATGCTCCGCAACATACACGACCTCTTCACCATAATGTGGGCAAGAGGTGAAACCCCTGAAGAATGGACAGTCTCCGACACTGTTCTCCTTCCCAAACCTGGCGCCGAGCACAGCCTCCGCATCAAAGACAAGCGCCCTATAGCACTGGCCAACACCACGTATAAGCTATGGACCAGCCTCATTCCGCTTTGCCTAACACAAACGGCTGAGCAGATCCACGTGTACAGCACAGCGCAGGAGGGCTTCCTCCAAGGACGCAACACCGAAAGGCAGTTCCTCGACCTAATACACGCCATTGAAGATGCAGCCCTCTCGGGGCTCGACCTGTACGTCCTGTACGTTGACTTCTCGTCCGCATTCAACACCATAGACCATGACAAGCTAGTACAAATCATGTGGGATCTGGGGCTGCCCAGCGACCTCATACGGGTGGTGCATAACCTCTACAGGCACGCGCGCACCCGCATCCGCACAGAGCACGGACTCACCGCAGACATCTCAATTGAGCGCGGCACAATTCAGGGCGACACGCTCTCCCCAGCACTCTTCGTCCTCTTCATTGAGCCCCTCCTCCGCTGGCTGCACGCCGGTGGCCGCGGATACCGGTACGGATGCCTGTCCACCCACGAAAATGACCAACATGCGCTGAGCTCAGCTGCGTATGCAGACGACCTAGCTGTCGTCACCAGTAGCACCACCGACCTCGCCATCCAAGCCGACAAAATTGCACGATTCTCCGAATGGGCTGGCCTCCAGGTCAATCATAGCAAATGCCGCGTCACGGGAGCCCTCTACCACACCGCCTGGGCTACCGGCAGCGGCATGAAAGGGGCAACATGCCCCTCCACCCTGAAACATCGGCTTGCCGATAAAATCAAGATTGGGGGCACAGCGGTGCCGTACCTGCCCCCAACCGAACCTTTCAAGTATCTGGGCGTGCACATTACCCTGACCCTCGATTGGAGACCGCAGCTCCGAGCCACCCTTGATGCCCTCAAAGAGAGAACCTCACAGCTAGCTCAATCTATGGCCTCGCCGGACCAGCGGCTACGAAGCATACAGCTCTGCCTCAAGCCCGCCATGGCCTATGCGCTCGCAGCCATGCCTTTCTCCCCTGCCGACATCCAAGTCATTGATCGTGCAGTGGCCCAGGCGGCCCGCAAGTGCTATGGCCTGAAAGGAGGCTTCCCCACACGGGCGATCCTCCTGCCAGTAAACCAGTACGGCCTCGGCCTTGGGTCTCTCCTCCCCGAGTATGTGCGCAAAGCCACCCGCGCACTCACACTGGCACTCAACGACGACGGGCGCCTAGGTGTGGTCACGCGTGCCCTCCTCCGTGCGCAGTACAACTACGCGGGCAGCCTGTCCCCTCAAGCCCTCAGCCGTGAGGCCAATTTCTACAGCACCCTGAAGATGCTCTCCCTAGCCAGGGAGCATGGCCTCAGCGTTGAAGCCCCGCCTGAGCAAAAAGACTTGCTCCGCCTTAACAGCCTCCATAGCCTCCTGGCCGCGGCCCAAGCCCGCCACCAGGAGACCGAGCACAGGCTGCCTCGGAAGTGCGTGATTACGCTCGCCGAACTCGGACTGGATCTCCGCAGCCTGCGGACACAGGGTGCAGCCAGGCAGGAGGGCGTGCACCACTTGATCAACACACACGACCTGACCAGGATAAGCCCTGGGGCGACCGCCCGCCATAAGCGTGCTCTCAACCGCCTCAGCCTCTACGTGAGCACCAGCGTAGACCCCACCGTTTACACGGGCCCCATTCACAAGTATAACAAAGTGAGCCCCCTCCCTGTCCACCAGCGTGCTATCCCCCCCTCGTCCCCCCTCGCGCACCTGTTTGACCAGGACACCCTACCCCGCCCCGACCCCCAACAGCGCCTCACCAGATGGCTGGTGCCTCGCGCCCCCGGACCCAACCCCCCCGCTGCAGCCCCAGAACACCTTCCTGAGGCCCCGGCGCACCAAGAGACCGGCCCTCACGCTGTCGACATGGACAACCCCGACCCCCCTAGGTCGGATCACCCCCGACCCACCAAAAAGCAACGTCAGGAAGCCCGCATTCACGCTAACACCCGCACAGCCATCCCTAGCACTGGGACAGCGCTTGCCAACGGGGCCTGCTGGGCCGCGGTCAAGGAACACCTACCGGCCCTACCACAAGACCGGTATAGCCACGAGCATGCCCTTGCAGTGCACACCCTGATGCTGTCTGAGGCCTTCTTGAAGGCCCTGAAAGCGGCAGTCCCTGGCCTTGGCTCACACGCTAAACCTGCCTACCTGCCAGCTGGGTTCCAGCGCCCACGCACACACACCAAGTCATCCTGGCAGGCAGCCCGTGCGCAGCTCTCAACCCCGGGCCACCTACCTCTGTCCTCAAGACACGCCGACCGCAGACAGATGGCGGACCGCCTCTGTACCCTGCTCTATGACGAGTACGACGAGGCGACGCAGATTCTGACCGGCCCGGTGACAAACCAGCAACGCCCCCTGCAACAGGGTGAGAAACGAGCGGTTGGCTCCACACACGAGCGATACTATGAGGTCGCATGGCGGCCCACCACTGTCCTGGAGAGTCTGCTACCCGCCTACAAGCTGCTGGGGTATCAACCAGCACAAACACAGCCCGCTGGCACCCTGGCCCCTGAACTGGGGGGTGCCAAGCTGATCCGAGTGGAGTGGCAACCCACGTGGGAACCGGCCTCCACTGTCGCCCGTAGCTGGCCACAACTCCTCAGGGAATACGAAGAGAAAGCTGCCAGAGCCAGCATCCCCGCACCCCCGCCTGCCCGCGACACCCACCTCAGCGAACGCCAACGGCAGGGCATCTGGCTCCCTGCCAGTGAAGCTGATGAACTCAGCACCCGGCGCCTCCTCAGGCGCAGCACCCACATTGATGTCATCCCCTGCAACCCGGACAAGGACATTAATGTTAGCGAGTCCCACACCCGTCGGGTGCACACTATCCAAGTAGGCATCCACTCCACAGACCCACGCCTGGAACAGATGGTAGGCGTCGACAACCAGGCCCATGTCTACACGCCCGACGGCCGATGGGTAGGATCCCTGACCCACGAACGTCTACATGGCCTCCGTATGCGATACGATCAAGCCACGCAGGCCAACCCTGGGCTTGTCACTAAGTACAATCTCAGGGATGGATTCCCAGAGGCGGTGGCCCGCCTCGTACAGCGCTACCGGCAAGGCACCAACCGTGGCCCCTACACCACCACTGACGTGAGTGAGGTTAGCACGACAACCCTCTGCTCTCAGCTAATCGCCACCGCCTTTGGCCAACCGTACACGGAACGCTTTTCCTCCCCCCTCAACGCTGGACTCTTTGCTGACCGCTACTACACACCATTCGCTGAGGATGAATGCTTTGGCGCATCCCTAGACGCCTTCTCCGCCCCGTTCCAAGGCATGTCCTTTGCCCACCCCAACCATGACCCCGACGCATGCCGCCACGCACTGGCGTGGGCTGCCGCCAGCGCCGACCATGAGGCTGACGACGCCCCACCCTCCATTACCCTGGTCCTCGCCCCACACCGCCCAGGGGCACGCCACCTATCGTACCTCTCCCCCAACAGGGTGCACTGCGCAGCGTACCTACCCTGCACTCACCCCTTCGTAACGATGGTTGCTGGTGATGGCACTAAGTCGCACTCACGCGGTAGCGGCGCCAATGCGTACAACCTCCTCGCGGTCACAAACACCTCTGGGGCTGCCCTATACCACACACAGGTACTTCCCCGCCTCACCAGCGCACTCATGTCCCTCTCTAGCCGCTATGACGAGGGCTACCCAACCGCGACAGGCCCTGAAGCTGACCCGGCGAAGGATTCTCGATGGGCCCGCCGGCAGTTCAAGCGTGTGCAGCACCGCCCCACTGCCCCCCCTCCGCCCCCAACGTGGCACCGCACCGCCGGGGCCGCCGAGCCCTGCCTCGCCGACCTGCCCGAGTCATACCCCGCAACCCAAGCTCTCCGCTATGAAACAAGTACTTGCCTGTACACTGACGGTAGCAAGGTTGAAGGCGACAACGGCGCCGCGCAGCTGGGCGCCGCGGTGTACGTCGCCCATGTGGCACTGTCAGCCGTGTAGACCCAAACGGCCTAGGCTGCACACAAACTATCACGCGAGCAGAACTCGCTGCAATACATCGCGCCCTAGAAATGGCTGAAGAACGGGGTATGCCCAACGTACATATCCTCTCTGACTCGGCTGCTAGTCTGTACCTAATCAAGAAGTACATTGATAATGCCAAGAAACTTAGCACGAGCAAACATCGCGACCTCCTCCGCCTCATCGTTGGGCTGCTGCACCAACGCGCCGTACACGGGCGCTCCACCCACCTCCTGAAGGTGAAAGCCCACTCCGGCGTCTACGGAAACGAAGAGGCGGACCGATGGGCCACCGCTGTTTCTAAAGGGGAAATCGCCCCTGACTGCGCCTGCCCTGCGGATAATGAGCCATACGGTAAGATCTGGTGGCCGCACCAAAGCAGCACCAACCGGCAAGCCAACGACCTCAACCGAGGGATTATCTCCCTGCTGGCCGCCTCCACCTTTGGTGGGTACAGCCACAGCACCAAGAGCACGGACTGCTGGCCAGTGTTCCGGTCTTCAGAATTATTATAATTTTTGCGGCCGTTTCGGCGGCGGTTTAGAATTTTTGGCCAGAAATTCTGAAGGATTTAGGATTTCCCTTAATCATTGCCGTGGAAATTCTGAGCAGTACCATCAGAATTCTGGGGAATGGCGGCGAAAATTATTATCAGGTCAGCCCCTCCCATGACACCAGGTAGACCCTAACTGTGCCGGAGGCCGCAATATATGCCCCCCCTCCGGCAGAACGCTAGCCGGCATGTACGCAGTGCACGCGCGAGCGCTGGGTAGCCGGGTACGGTTCCCAAGTGGGTGTGCAACTAGGAAGTAGGGCTGGCATCCGCTGAAGTTGCCAGACGCCAACAATGATGCCCGCTGAGGGTCGCACCGTACCCCGTAGTGAATGGAAAGGGGTGGTGCAGGACGCCTGATGGTACCTACCGTTTTTGCTGTTGGCCTGATACCGGATATGGCATCGAACGCAACGCTGCCTCCGTCCGAAGCTAGAATGCAGTGCTCCTGCTATTTGAATGTTCCGCTTGCCCCCCAGGAAAAAATTCGGAATCATAATTTTTCAGGCCAAAATTATGAGCAGTACTATCAGAATTTTGATTCAAAAGGCCGGAAATTATGAGCGCTCAGAATTTTCCGCCAAATAAGACCGGGACACTGCTGCTGGCAGGAGGCCGCCCCGGACCTGTGTCCCCGCGCCAGCAATGCAACCACCCAGAGGGGGAGTGTGCACAAACACTGGAAGCGGGTCTTCGACTACCGCTACTGGCAACTGTGGCACGCTGGCCTCGCCCACCGTTACAAAAGGCCCATGAAGGGCAGCTTCCTCAATGCTGATGGCAAGGCCATGTGCCCAATCTGTAAACAAGAGCCTGATTCGGGAGGACACATCCTGGGCGGCTGCAAAGCAGAACCATACCATAGCTGCTACATTAAGCGACACAACGAGGCTGTGCAATTGATTGGCGAGACCATCCAGCACGGACGCAACGGACATGGCTTTATGCTGATGGACGCGACCTCAGCCGCCGACATCCCAGGCTACGTGACAGGCACCCGCCTCCCACAATGGCTGCTACCCTCCGTGACGCCAGCCAAGCTGGAAAAATTCCGCCCCGACATCCTTTGGATTCCCACCCTCACACCTACCCAAGCCAAGTGCCCCAGGTGGCTGGCAGCACGCATGCGGGGCGAACCCCCAGGCCACAAAGTCTACATCCTTGAGATCGGCTATATAGGCGACCTGCGCCACAAGGAGAAAATTGCGGAAAAACTAGCGCAGCACGCAGAGCTCGCCACCCTGCTGGCCGAAGCGGGATGGGAAGTGCAATACACCCGCAGGGAAGCCATCACCCTTGGGGTGGGGGGCACCATTCGCAACGACCTTGCCCCCCTTCTCCGTGAGCTCAGTGTCCCAGCCAGACGCGCCAATGCATGCTGCGACAACCTCCACCACCATGCCGTCTCCTGGCTGCACCGCATAGTCAAGATGCGCCGGCATCATGAGGCCGGTGGCCCCCGTAACCACCCCCCCCATCCCCCGTAACCCCTCAACCAACCCCCCTTACCACTCACGGTGGTAGACGCGTACAAACGCCCTACCCCCTTAACACCACGCAGGGTCATGCCCGCGTAACATTATTATTATTATTGATGAACCGCACATAACACCTACCGGCACCACACACACACGCACGCAAATCTTATTGAAGATCATCAGCATCGCGAACGCTAAGATGCAGGCACACAGACACTTTAGAATCGTGAACTGCGTACCGTTGCATTCCACGCAGGCCGCCCACAAGGCACGGGCGTGCAGCTGCTGTGCAGCTAGACAGCACTCATAGCCAGACGCCAGCTCCACGCCTGGCAGCAAGCAGACACATCAGCCGCGCACTGCGCACAGCGGTCGGCCGGCAGTAGCCTCGTTGTCAGAGCAGCTAGTGCAACCCCACTGCCGCTGCTGGTGCAATGAGCGAGCACTGGAAGTGCAGGCGCGGTGCGGACGTGGCTGCCCGCGGCCCTCCCTAGCCCCGGGCCTGCGAGCGGCGTAAACCAGTGCGCTGACCACACACTGCCGCCGGTCCGGGCCATGTAGGTGCGCACTCGCCGTCTGCCACTCTTACACCGCGCTCTGCCGCTGCCGCGGCGGCCACAGAGGCTGCCGCGGCCACGCCCTCCGCCGCTGCTGCTGCTGCCGCCGCTGGCCGCCACGGCTGCCGCCGCCAGTACCGCTGCTCAGCCCGCCGCCGCAGCTGCCCCCGTCCTTGGTTAGGCCCTAAACGCTGCCCCCGCCGCCGCATGACAGCTGCGCCGCAAATGCTGCAGCGTCGTCCTCCACTGTGGCATGGCAGCACGCAACCCACCACGTGCACAATCAACCGTGCCGTACTCCCGACCCCACGGCCGCGTATGGACCCAGCACGTCCCGGCGCAGCCTGCGCAGACAACAGGCAGCAGTGCAGGGTCCGGGTCAGGCGGCAATGCGTCTCACGCTCGCATGGTCGCATGTGCGCCGAACGGAAGATCAAGCGAGACAGACGTCTTCGCACGCTTACCGACACGGGCAGGGCGCAAACCACAGTAGAGCGGCAACGCGGCACTTCTTAACAGCATACAGAAGGGCGCTATCACCATAACCTCCACAAAGAAAGGGGCCGCGAGGGGGACACTGCGCTGAGGTGCAAGCATGAAGTCGAGGCCGCATCCTTGCAACCGCCATCAGCACTCAACAGGTGTACGTCGTACCTTCCTATCCAAACCTGCCCTCAAGCCCAGCAGCTGTAGGGACTTCCCTGCAACTTAGCCTTGGATAGTCCTCCTCAGCCGGCGGCTCCCACCGGCGGCTTGCGTGCGGCCCGGGCAGGTGGTCGGCTGCCTGGCCCAGGCAGAGCAGGTTTCAACCCTCGCCCAGCTGCGTCAGGGTGGCGCTCGACTCCAGAAAGCTCCAGCCCTTCCGCAGCGTGCCGCCTTTGTTCACCAGCAACTGTGGGCAAGCAATCCGAGGGCGGCAGGGTGACGCGCGCTCAGCGCCAACAACATGGAAGAGGGCTGGGCGCCCAGCAGAACAACAAGCGGGACAACACACATCGCGCTGAGCTTCTGCTGTGGTGAGTCAGTTCTGTGGGGCGGGTGGAAAGGGACAGGGTTTAGGCATACGGCATTAGACCCCTCACCCGCACAGATTAAATAACAACACCTGGCGCACAGCCCTAGTGCAATGAAGCAACGGACGAGCTGTTCAGCTGGAAAACGCGGAGCGCCAGAGATTCGTGCGCTGCCAATTACCTCGTGCACGAGCTTGGCCCTCATGAATCCAGGGACAGAGGCCGCCACGTCCGTGGGGTTTCCGGCGTAGAACCAACAGCTCAACAGGACCGTACGGAGCGCTACGGATGGCGAGCACAGCTCCAGCAGCTGGGGGTCCAGCGGCACGCCAAGGAAGCCCCCACGCCAGGCTCATGTGCTCGGTGCTGTAGGCCGCCGGCGCTGGTGACAACCGGGTAGCCGTCGGGCGGCATGTTGGCCAGGTTGAATTCCTTGCAGGTGTGCACCATGGAGCTGCCAGTTACGGTACGTATCACAGCATGGTGCGGGGGCCGTAGACCAGCAGCTGCCGCATGAAAGAGTAGCGGATGCATTCGGCTCCGCTTGCGCCCAGCTCGCCGCCATGCATGGTCGGGCGCCGCTGGTCGGCCGGGACAGGCACTGCACCTTGTCTGAGCGGCTGGTATGGGGGCAGACAGCGACAGCGAGCGGAGTGTTGTTGCGCAAGCTGTGGGTATACCCGAGGGGTTGAGTCAACGAGCAAGCTCGAGGGGTAAGCAGGATGCGCTTACATGTCCTTCCCCCATTCCCCCTCCGCCCATAGGTTTCTGCAGCGTTCATGCCAGTGGGTGTGTTGGCGAGTGACTGAGGGTGCCTCGCCAGGAGCAACGTGTGTTGTGTGCTTCCCGCCTCTTCACACACAAAGCCAAGAGAGTGCTAACACCTTACGCGCGGGTCCACGGCGGGCCAGACGCGGCTGGCGCACCTTGGGCGGGCGCCCTGGGGTGCAACCACATCGTTTTGCGTGCCTTGGCGAAATCCGAGACCAGCAAGGGCGAGGGCACTTGAGTCCAGAGTTCGTCCATCGCGGGCACTCACCCCGCAAGGGGATGCGGTCCGGCACCCCTGCCGCGTCCACACACGGCAACACGGAGTCGCTGCCGCTGTAGTGCAGCTCCCACATGTCGCTGTCAGTGAGCTGGCGCTGCGTGGCCGCGGTGTCCACTAGCCACCTCGGAACTGATGCACCTGCACCTAGGGGGCGGGGCACAAGGTCGATGCTAGGTCAGGGGCTGAGAAAAAATGCACGTGACCTGACGCAATACGGTATGGGGTAACACTGCTTCCGCACCACAAGGAAGTCGGTATGCAAGCTGCTACCGTCCTGCAACCATGCTGCACCAGACGCAGCCCCACTTTGCCTCGAGGCCTATGCCAACACCAAAATGCACCAACTGCACGCAGAATGAAACGTACGGGCAGCAGCTTCTGCACGAATGCCCCATGTCCTGCAGTGTTGCTCGAGGCTTTAGCAGGTCTATAACCCCGATTGGCTCCACTCCGTGTGCACATGCCAGCTGCTGCGAGTGTGGGTGTAACGCTGTCAGAAGAAATGGTTGTGGGAGCCGCACAACATGCATTACCCGCATGCCAGCTGCAAGCGCATCTCGAAATAAAGTGGGGCAGCTGTCGTGGCCCAATCATTCGTCCTACATGTCTTGCACCCTGCATACTGCACTCACCAGCACCTGCCGGGCTCCCCAAGCCCAGGCCAGCTGCCGTGAGGGTACCTGCAGCCGAGGAGCACATGCAGCAGAGAAAGTGCATGCCGCTGCACGTGCTCGATGCGGCTTGGATACAGTCCCCACGGTAGCGCTTGCTAACGTATTGACCTGTCCTGCGTACTACCAGGCATAATCAAGCAAGGTGCCAAGGCAATACCAGCGCAGCGTACCCTTCGCGCAGATGATTCACTTCGCGCAGCTGCCACGCTTCTCTGCGCAGTTGCCACGTTTTCATCGAGTATTTTTTCTCGTCGCCACTGCCAAAGCCGCTCCTTTGCACACTTGCGCACGTTTCACGGAACCATCGGTCGTGGCGCTAGACTAGGCCTAGCGGGACCGCCCCATATCTCTTCAGTTCACCTTCTATTTTTGTCTGATTGTAGAACCTGTGGCTCGACATGGTCGACCTGCTTTTGGACATTCGCCAGTACGGCCGGGAGAGGTTGCCACCACGTCGGTCGACACCACACCTTTGTGTCCAGAACACCCCACAGGAGCACCTGGACCTTACGCGCACTGCGGGGCTACGTTCAACTGGAAATCACGGCAACGAACACTGCAAGTAGGCCTCATCGACAGCTTGCACCTTTTGACTGCTTTGCTTCGTACTTTTGACTGCTTCGGGGCCCATACGTGTCGGCAACAGTTGCGTGCACTTACAATGAGGGCGCCCTGGCCCTTCTGCATTATTGCTTGAAAGAATTTTGGTGAACGGCATTAAGGCTATGGCCTCTGCCATACATGCGGTGTTGGGTGGGCACAGGTCGACAGGTACATGGCCTTGGCCGGTCGGGTCGGTCGGGTGTGCGGGCAGGTACGGCAGGGTTGCCTTCTCGCCCAGCAGGAGTCATCCGTAGCAGGGTCTAGGCCCTGGAATCTGGTCCACTAGTCATGATACAATGGCCTGTACCAAGCTGGAGCTGGTGATTTGTTCCTACTTGTACGGAGTGGGATTCTGGGAGACCCTGTCTCCCAGTAGCGGGGACCTGCCGGGACCAGTTCTCCGGTCGGGTGGGGCCTGGGCTCCGAAGGGGACCAAACCTGTAATCTCATACTCGTACGTGGCTTAGAACCGAACTACGCAGGAATCGCATCCAAGACCCAGCGCTCCGCCGCCCCCTCCCTGGTGTCGCTGTGCACGCACCCCTACCTGCGCCCGGCCGTGGACCCCCTGCTGGTGCTGCGCCGCCTGGGCCGCGTGGTGGAGTGCACGCGGGCGCCGGCGGCGCTGGGGGCGGACGACTCTGGCTGGGCGGACGAAGTGTGGAGGACTAAAGAGATTCCTACCGCGGCCTGCGATCTGGTGGGTGCACTGGCAACACAGCGGGCATGTGTGGGGCAGGTGTCTGGTCACGCCCTCGATCACGTATGTTCCATTTTACGTCAAAATGCGAGCGAGCGTGCCTCTGGTGTGCCATTTTCAATGTTGTGTCTTTTGTGGCTGTGTCGTGGAATGACATTTGCTTGGCAGGCTGTCATCCACATGTCATAACTTGAGCGGACGGGCGGCCGTTCCCGGTATATCGCTGACATATGCCTACGCATTCCTGCGTTGCCTGTGACAAATGAGGAGGGTCCTTGGGTCACTAGGGCTCACCAGAGGCGCTTTGGCTCCAGCCTTGGATGGATACGCATGCATGTCGGTGGTAGCGGTTGGCCGTGACTTTCACAGGTGCTGATCCCTAGGCACCCGTAACGCACATTGGAGATCCTTCGCTGTTACTCCTCTCGTCCGGACCAGCAGCCACAACTCGCGCTCAATCCGTCCGGAGACGCGAAAGCCTTGCTCACTGTGCGCCTTGATACCGCATTGGTGAGATGGCGCCATGCTCCCCGCTCGCGGGCAGCTGAGGGCGGCAGGCCCTCACGCGCACCGCACACCGCCGGCGCGCGCAACCTCGACCTCCGCCGCTCGGAGGTCCTTCGGCATGCATCGGCTCTGCACCACGACCCGGTCAACCGTCGTATGCCCGGCGAGCGTGCAGCACGCCCCAAGCAGCGAGGGACCAACCGACCCGCCGGACAGCTCCCAGCCGGCCGTTGCCGCCCATGCCACCTTCCTGGCCGCCCTCAAGGACAACAAGTTAGCTGAATTGGTCATCGGAGAGCAGATGGGCCTTGGCACGGTGAGTACTGTCGTCGGGCTCCCGCATGTGTGTCCTTGCCGCCTGTAAGTCTACTTGAGCAGCTCTTGTGTACTGTTTCGTGGTTGCACTGATGGCCTCTTAGTAGTGGCTTGCGGGGGGGGCACGCACACGCCCGCTTGAGCCAGCCAGTAAGCCGTTCTGTATCCGTTCTGCATCCCTCGTCCAGTTCCCCACCTGCCCGTCCCGAACCACCCATCCCCCACCACCAGGCCACCAACAAGTGCTTCGAGGTGTTGGGCATCGCGTCCAAGCCCCCCGAACAGCAGCGCTCCGCCGCCCGCTCGCTTGTGTCGCTGTGCACGCACCCCGACCTGCGTCCCGCTGTGGACCCCCAGCTGGTGCTGCGCCGCCTGGGCCGCGTGGTGGAGTGCACGCGGGCGCCGGCGGCGCTGGGGGCGGCGCTGGAGGCGCTGGTGGCCGTGGCGAACGACGCGGGCTGGGAGCACAAGGTGGGGATGAAAGAGGCAATGTAATGTTGAATTTGCGGGTAGGTACGCGGGCTGGACAGCGGCATGCAGCATCTGCAACAACAACCAGCCGGGTCGCTATCCTACGACATAGCAATGGGCTGGTGCCATGTCAACGCACCGCGCTACATTACTTGCTGACTATGCACCCCTTGTCCTTCCAGAGCTTAGCCCTGTCCCAGCCAGGACATAGGGCTGGTCTCGGCCATTGCAGGCACGGAAAAACACCTCGCTCGCTCGCTGTTCTCATGAGCGTCAGCTGCAACAGTTGCATATCCCACAGGGACAGGCCTCTTAAAGTTACTGCTGCTGCAGCCTGGCCCCCACACACACTGTTTCCGCACAGACACACCCGAAGGACACAAGCAGCCTCACTGTCGCGGCCCCTATCATCTGTTTCTTTATGGAAAACCGGACATGAAGCAGCTGTTGAAAGAAGGGTGCCAACGGCGGCCCTGTGGATCATACTCTTGCCCCAGGCCCATTAAAGCCTTATGGGCCCTCTACCGGCAGTGGGCCTACTCACCGCACAGACGCCTCCCGCGCGGTAGCGCCCCACGGGCGTCCTTACACACACATCACGTTCACGCGTGTGGTGCATGGCAGCCACAAAAGCCCCTGCCCACACCTCCCTTGACTGCATGGTGTACAGCAGGATGGCGCTGGTGCAGTCGCCGAGCTGCTGCGTGATGGCGTGTTCCGCTGCGTGTCGGTCATCGAGGCCGCCTCTACCCCCGAGCCCACCAACGTAGCCCTGGCCGAGGCGGCCCTGGCCGCCTTCACCAGCAAGCGGCTGTGCTCCCTGCTGAACGAGCAGCAGCAGGTGGAGGCAACGCGGGCGGTGTCCCGCTACATGGCGGCCGCCCGCATGGCTGGCTCCGGCAGCCTCGGAGCCCCGCTGTCCGCCCTGCACACGCTGCTCACCGCTGACTGCCGCGGCGGCGACAGCTGGCCCGTGCCGTACGACATGGGCCTGGCGGTGGTCAGCTCAGGGGCAGCGGTGCCGCTCCTGGCGGCCATGGTGGCAGGCAGCAGCAGCAAGGCAGGCAGCGGTGCACAGGGGCCCAACACAGGCCTTGTGGCCTTGCGCTGCCTGGGCATGTCCATTGTGGCGTGCATGCAGGGCGGTCGGCCCAAGGGCCAGGCCGCCGCGCGCGCTGTGCTGACAGCTGCAGGGCTGCAGCATGCAGTCGGGACGTCGTTGCGTTACACAGATGCAAGCCCTGCAGAGGGCAGTGTGCTGGCCCTGGATGTGCTGCTGGCGGCCGTGGCATGCTGCGGCGGCGAGGCGGTGGAGGCGGTGGTAACAAGGGTCAGGGAGGAGCTACCGGCGGCTGGTGCTTCAACTCTCCCACTCCTGTCAGCGGCCGAGGCGCTGATTCAGTCCTGTGACGCGGGGCTGACAGCAGAGTCGGCTTCGGCTTTGTTGCAGCTCCTGACCGCCATGTGCGCCTCGGGGCTGGTCAAGGCGGCCGCCGTGCTGGAGGCGTTACCTGGGATCCGCGACGCCATAGCAGGCGTGCTCCTGCAGGAAACTCCGGGCTGTGAGTGGAAAGCGTTCAACGCTATCGTAATTGAGCAAACGGGCAGGAACCGGTACACCTATCCGCTCATGGTGGAAGCGGCCGCCCTGCGGTTGTTGGACCAGCTGAGCCAGGGCATGGGCCTTGGTGGGAGCCGAGGGTTTGGGGTGGAGCTGGCCAGGCTGGCGGCGGCGCTGGTGCACGGCGTGCTCGAGGCGAAGTTGCCCGGAGACTTGGAGAGCTACACACTGCGGCTCCGGTGCCTGGTGGCAGTGCTGCAGGCCATAGGTGATGAGGGGGCGGGCTTGTGGTACGTCAACAACAGCGTCAGCAGCGGCGGGGGCGGTGGCGGCAGCAGCAGCGCAACGGCGACGCCTGACCAACAGGAAGCGAACGGGGTCTCGTTCGGGTAGGTCCCTCCACCATTGCACACAGTACCGTGCGTGTGTGAGGCCTGCATATCTTGTGCACAGTGCAGTGTCCGTGCAAAGCAGTACCGGTATCCTGTGGCGACTTAGGGGGCAGGGAGGGTGCGCCTTGCCACAGACATGCAAATAAGGCCTGAGGTGCTCCGTGCTGGTTGGCGCAGTCTTATGTCTATCTTGCTTACGTTCCCGCTTGTCCAATCACACGCCGCAGCGACCTGGTGGCTTTGGCCCACAAGCTGTCAGACTCACTGGAGAAGGAGGTTTGGAACGGAGTGCCGCACACCGCCGCAGCCACCACCTACACCGTCACCTTGCGGGCTGCCGCCGTGGTGACCGCTGCAAGCTGGTCCGCCGTGTGCAAGGAGGAGGTAGCAAACCAGCAGCACAACCAACACCACTCATATCCGCCCATATCCCTCAACGGCGGGTACAAGGCTGTAGTAGGCGAGGCCCACCGGGCCGTATGCCGACTGCTGGTTCGCTCACTGGCAGCTGTTTCCTCAGACAGCCACGTCCTAATCGGCACAGCAGGGAGCATCGCAAGGAGAAGGTTTAGCGCCAAAGGGAGCAGTACGAACATCATCAGGCTGACTCCGGGGCAGCTTCACCAGGCGCTGGGGTGCGCGGCAGACGTACTGAACGCAGCGGTGAAGTGCCTCCAGCAGGCCGAGATATCTGGTGGCGGCCTGACGCAACTTCCCACCGTCGAGAGCCTACAACTGCAGCAGCAGCAAACGAAAACCACTGCCATGGCCATGCCCGGCCCGATCAATGACTTCAAAGGCATCCTGGGCCTGGTGACCAGCAACAGCTCCCAACTCGAGAGGCTGACGTCGGCACACAAGTACCCTGGGGTGACGGCACGCGAGCTGGTCGCGGGCGTCAGGGGCGCCCAGCAGCGGGTGCTGGACCTGGCGTCCGCTGCGCTGACGGAGGAGGGTGAGGGACCTGAGGCGGACAAGCTGCGCAAGCTGCTGTGCCCAGCCCTGGCCGTGTCCCGCAACGCCGGACAGATGTTGGGCAAGGCCCTCCAGGTGAGCTACCGGGTTGGTGAAAAGCAGGCTTGATGATAGGCAGAGGGCACTGGTTACATTTGCAATAACAGCGTACGGGTGTGACGGATGAGCGCCAGACGTCGTCAGAAGTCGCTGCCGTTACGCTGACAGGTGTAGATGTTGGGGCGGCCTGGTTGCCTAACGGGCGTTCCCAGCGGGCTCCTGCTGTTTTCCGTGGTGTAGTCGTGGCATCCACCGTATGCACCCTTCTGCCCGATGCTCTGCAGGCATACTGCTAGATTGCAGTCAGGCGGCGGCTCGCAGGCGGATGCTGTACAGGCAGCAGGGGACCGGCGCACGCCAGCGGACGCACTGCAGGTTGGCCTTCTCGCTTATGGGAGTGCTGGAGTGCTCGACGCGGATCAGCATGTGTCGCCCATGCTGCCATGCATGCGGTGTAACCCAGACGCATCTTACCCACTTAATTTCCCATCAGCTGGTGGTCCTGCGGTAAGTTGCCCAGCTCTTTAGGGCCTGCCGGGCCGCATTATTCTGCGCAGAGTTGTAGCGGCATGCCTTAGTAGTTGGAGCTGTTGCTTGGCACACGCCAGTAGGACGTTGCACTAGTTGTTTGGCAGTGGTTGAATGCAACCTCTTGCTGCAACGGGATGGTTGACTTGTGTTTTAAATTTGCGCCATGCTTTGCGTGTTCCGTACCGGCACTGTTGATGCACTTTGCGATTGGTTAGGCATGCAGCAGGTGGACGGAAGCAAGGTGGAACGCATTGTTGCTAACCAGAAGCATGCTCATACTGCACGCACTAGGTTCTGAGTACAGCATGGAAGGTGTTGAGCTGTTGACGGACTTGACGCAGGTGCGATGACCCATTTGATACTGCCTACATCGCTTTGCTGCCGCCAGGATGTACTTTGTAGTAATGCTTGTGTATTGGCATCGTCGCGCATTCTTAGTGGCCAGCATGCCCCATACGCCTATGGTGTATGCATGAAACGGCAGCGATGCTGCCGCTGGCGGCCCGTCTCGAGGGCAGCAGTGCAGGCACACATATCCCACACCGTCTGCAGCTTTGCAGGGCAAGGGTTCCACCTGTCAAGGAGGCGTAACAGGGGACCCCAACCCTCATCGTCAGCAAGGGAGCATCGGTCCAGGGGTCCCCCGACAACCGGCCAGCCACCGCCAGACTTGCCGCGCATAATAAGCTGCATGCCCGTCACCAGCGGTCGTCGCGCATACCGGTAATCACAGATGTAGGCACTATTCGCAGTACATTTGCTGGCCGAACGCAACGTTAGACACCTGATTCGACACGCCAGCAGCGCACCACCCAGGGTGATGCAGCAAACAAGTGCAGCCAGGCTGCCTAGGATAGGGTTGGGATCGGCAACACGTACGAGGGTTGCTCACACGTTACAGGATACAGCATATAAGCAAGGGCAGTTGAGTTGTAACTGGTTGTAACACGTGGCGCATCTCTCCCCGAAATCAGGCCGAAGGATCCGTGGCCAACGCTGCCCGCGGCACACACCAACCAAGCCCCTACGGTGGATGGGGGCCACCTGGGCGCGTCCCTGGTGCAACACACCCCACCCCCTTAACTCACGCGGAGGTGCCTCGCCTCCCGCGTTACTATTATTATTATTATTATTATTATCAAGTCCCTGGCCACCCCGTGGCCCGCGCCCCATGCTACAACAGAGGCGAGTCGCCGCGCCCAACTAAGTACAACATCCAGCCTGATCCAGCGTGTCGTACTCGCCGCTCAGGCGCACATTGTATGCAATAGAAAGGAAGCCAAATAACCAGTGAGCTATCTCACCTGCACTAGTGCCCACGCCGTACCGCTGCCACGCTAGGATGAATGGACGAGCTGGGAATGCCCAACATACACGGCAGCTATGCAATGACATGCGTCCTCTTGAACCATGGCAGTCCGCTGCAATGAATGCACCCATGCACGCAAAATCCATGGCAGAGAATGCTTAGCTACAAACAACAGCAGGTCACCCCTGCATCATGCACGTATGTGCGTCGTTCGTGGAGCCCCCTCACCGGCTGAACAAAAGTGCACGCACCCAGCCATCCCTGCATCCTCTCAGTAACAGTGGTCGCTGAGCTATGTAATGAGGGCATACGTTGGTAATCGCTTTGTTGGTAGCGCCGAAACCTCAAGCTCCAAGGCGGCGGTTCCGCCTTGCCTTGGGCACCTGCCCTGCGTGCGGCTCCACGTCCAGGCTGCCGTACGGTGGAGCCGAGGCGGGCCCATTGCCGTACATTGGTAGGTTGGGACTGGGGCCATTGGTGGGCGCATGGTACGTGGGGCTGGGAGGAGGCATGTTGGATGGAGGCTGGTGGGGTCCAGTGTAGCCACCCGGCGGGTACGAGGGCGGTGTGTGGTACACAGGCGGAGGGCTTGCGGGGTGGTGGGGATACGTAGGGCCGTGTTGGCCGCCGTACGGGTAAGGGCCGTAGCCGGGGGTGGAGGGTGCCGGGGCGGGCGCAGGGGGGGGAGCGAGTCCAGGGGACGTCGTGGCCGGTAGGGCCGATGGGGATGGGCGGCTGGGTCCTGTGGACCGGGATGCGAGATAGGTACAGGGAAGCGGAGGGGTTCAGGCTGACGGCGGGCGGGGACGGGGCCATCGGGCCAGCTTTGCCAAACTAGGAACGACCACAAGGAGTGCCGACCGTGTGATCTACGCAGCCGGGGGCAGTAGTCTGGTGTGTGGATGCAGCTTAAGAGCGCACGCCTGTGTCCCGGCGCCTCCCCCCGCCCCCAACACGCACCGCTGCACAGCACGCCTGCCGCACGGTCCTGCGAGCAGAAGCTGGTGGGGTAGTAGGTGCAGTCCAGCAGGTCCTGCTCCGTGCCCGTGCAGGACACACTGGCTATGGTGTACGGCAGGGCCGAGCTGCCGAACACCTGCACGCGGGCAGAGCGCAGCACATTGTAAACAGCAGCCCGTGCATGCCCATGAGGGAAGCGGTCGTTGCCAAGCCGCCATGCGTGCAGTGCCACGACAAGAGTTACAAGTTGCACCTTCTGCAACGCTGCATGTAAGCATGGGAGCAGTCCAAGACATGACCGGTATGAGCTGTTGGTTCAGAAGTGCCGGTCAGTTGCACAGCGGGCCGCCGGCTTACCCCGCGGCGGACCTCCCCTTGTTCATAGCCCAGCTGGCGGCACACCACCGTGGCCGCTGCGTCGTCCCAGAACCTGCACACCGGGCAAGCAGGCCGCTCAGATGCGCACCGGACAAGCTGTAACATGTGCGAGCTGCTAGTGCCAGGTTGCACAGCTTTGTACGCAAAGCGGCATCCTGGATGTCGTGTGGCCCAATGAACAGCGGTGCGGTGGGGTAAAACAGTGTGGCTACAGCATCCAGTCGCGTTTCACCCTGTCTGCTGCAGCAGGCTGCTGTATATGTATGCCAGCCACACATCCCGCTGCAACAGCCACCGCCATGGCGGTGTACAATGGTGATGTGGTCGGGTGGCTTACTCGTCGTCGCACACGGCTCCCCACGCCCCGTTGCGGCGGACCTCCACCAGCCCCTTGCTGCCCTTGGTGCGGCTGCCGTCCACCAGCCGCAGGGAGCCTGCGTGCATGCGGGGGGTAACCGCAAAGCGGCAAGGGGGAATCGGAAACCGTCGGGCCTGCGCGCATGCGGGGGGGTGTTGCTGGTGACACAGTGCAGAGTCCTGGTGCTTGTAACAAGGCTGTAAATATAACACGTCAGCGCGCCTTGGCGTGAAGGCACCGGAGCACAGAGCATGGTTTTTGGTGGGCTGGCGAAAGGAGAGAGAGAGAGAACGTGCGTTTGTTGGCTTCAGCGGTAGCATCTTAAGTCTACCGTAAACCAGCTACTCGTTGCAACTCGGTGCGCCTGCGCCTGTTCACACTTACTGGGTCCAGCGGGAGGTGCGGGCGGGAACGACGGCGGGAACGAGGGCCACCGCGGCACGTTGGGCGGGTAGTTGATGCCAGGAAGACCGCCAAGTTCCGGGGAAGAGTTCCAGCCTGCATTGGCATATATCACATGCACATGGAAAACGTGGGACTTACTGGCCTACTGCCTTGCCGGGCCGAGACGCACAGCTTCACTGCCCGGTTGCGGCACCTTTGCACTCCACGGCCTGTTGTCTGCACCACAGCGGCGCGGCACCGGCCTACCGTAGCACAGCACGCCCGCGTCTTCATCGTGGGTGCAGTCGGGCGTGGGGTCGAAGGCGCACTCCGCCAGGCTGTCCTCCAGCCCCCAGCACTCCACCTGGTCCATCACGATGGGCCCGCTGCCCGGCCCGAAGAATGCCTGTAGATATACCGTGTTTGAGGACGCAGTTGTTATGTTGTGTTCGCTGATAAGTGTTGCTACAGCCTCAGGGCTCATCATCGGGCTCTCCACAACCGGCATGTCAGGTGCAGCAGGTGCTACGCGCCACAGGCTGCAGCGCTGCCGCCCAGCAGCGCTGCAACCGTGCCACAGGTCGTGTTATGCTGCTGATCGGTGCTGTGGCGCGACGCACCTCCTTCACGGCCAGGCCGGCCATGTAGCCCATCTGGCGGCACAGGACGTAGGCGTCTGCATCGTCCCAGGAGCTGCGTGCGGGTGGCGGGTGGGGCATGTGTACTCAGGTGTGGTCAAAGTGTGGTACGGCCGAGGCAGGTGTTGGCTTGTTTGACTCTGTACAAGGCTCGATCGTGCCAGGAGCTGCAGGCTGGCGGCATGGGATGTGGTGCAAGGTGTGGTGCGCGAGGCGCACCGACGGGGTCCTGGCCGGCACGAGGCTGGTGGCGTCCCCGTGCGCCACCTGAGCTGCATGCGTGCAGTCCCTGCGACAGGCACGTGGCTCCCCGGGGCCGGAGCAGGGCGGAGGCGCCCACACAGGAACACCAACCCAGCCACGTCTCACACAGGGACTGATACCGCCCTGACCAGGCATAAGCCGGCGACACGGGAACAGTGCGCAGGACATTACCGCAGTGTAGGTCGGTACCACGTCAAGGTTGTGCACGTGCTGACGGCCCCCGTGCCGTACTCACTCGTCGCACACGGTGCCCCAGGTGCCGTTGAGCAGCACCTCCACACGGCCCTCGCCGCCGTTGATGGTGCCGTTGGCGTCCACCAGCCGGAACTCGGCTGCACGTGCAACAAGCAACGTTGCAGTGTACGTCTTAACTCGTGTGGGAAGCCCACAAGCAAACTTTCTCGAGCATTGTCAAGCAGTGCACAGAACTGCTGCTGCAAGACATAGCGTGGACCGGGGCAGCGTGAAGCGGCTCCCAGAGCTACCGCTGGCCGTGCAAGCTGTGGGCCAACATTTGGCTATGCACAAGAGCGCGGAACTACTGAACGGTATCGCACAGCAACGGCTCAGGATGGCAGGCAGGGGCTTCATGCCTGGGGCCTCACCTCCGGCCAGGAGCGGTGGCGGGGCGCTGGGGGGCAGCGGCGCGGGCCGCGGGGGCGGCTCCGTCGGCGGCGGTGCCGAGGGCGTGGAGGGCCCGCCGGCTCCGCCTGCAGCAGCAGCGGCATGGGGCGCACGGGCATACCTCAAGGCATTGAAAAGTCGTGCCGCAGGCAGGACAGTGCACGTCGCTGATGGTAGTCCGGCCGGCAGTGTGTCTCAGCACTTGCACCAGGTCTGCCGCATCTGCACCACCGGGCACCACGTGCACCTGAACTCCAACCAGCCAGCGGCCGTGGCATTCGCATCCTGGGCCCCCACCCACCGTAGCACACCACCCCGCGTCCTCCCAGTGCTCGCAGTCGGGGGCGGGGGTGGAGGGGCAGGACAGCAGGTCCGGCTCGTCGCCACCGCACCCGACCTCCCACAGCAGGATGGGCCCAACGCCAGAGCCGAAGAACGCCTGCGTCAAGCAGCAAGGTCGTACAGTATGGGATGATATTGATACTTGCAAGTCAGGTGGGGCATGTTGTAGGTGGACGGGGCAGCACTCATGCAGGGCTGTGCGGCGCGAGGCTGCTGGTGCTGGTTGCGTCAGCGGAACAAGGGTGAGCTAAGCTGCTAGAGAGCTGCGTGCCCTGGAAGCGGCACAACGACGCCTACAATGTTTGTTAGTCATCAATACAAACGTTACTTACGTTCTGCCGGGACTCTCCTCGCTCGTAGCCCAGCTGGCGGCACACCACCGTGGCGTCCGTGTCGTCCCAACCGCTGCACACGTGGCACACCACAGTGGCGGCAATTTATATACAACATGTTAGGACCGGACAGCACAACAATGACCTATCTTGCATCTTACCAGGAACTGCAAATGCCCAGGTGATACTGAAGCTGCAGCAACATGTGCAAGCACGCACAAGCCCTTGCGCTCGTGTCCCTGCTGGCGCGCAGCCAAGAGGCCCCAGTGCGCACGACCGAGCCACTCACTCGTCGCACACGGTGCCCCACACGCCGTTGGCGTACAGCTCCACACGCCCGCTGCTCACAGCGTTGCCGCCCACCAGTCGCAGGGGCGCTGCAGCAGCAAGGGCAACACAGTGGGTAGCACAAAGGAAGGAACGTGGTCACTACCAGGTCCGTTGCAAGTTTTGGTCTTGGCAGCAGGTGCGAGGCCACGGCGCAGGCGCTCTGCCAAGTCTGAATGCTGCTCATTTGCAACGCCGCTGCATGCAGTTGGAAGGCATCAGTCGTACATGGGCTTTCATACAGGACACTGTCTACTCGACATGGTAGCGCAGCAGAAGCTTGCGGGCTTGGCAAGGAGGATGCACAGGGCAGCAGCACGCGCCGGCAGGGCTTGTGCGCTGGACGGCGGCCAAGGGCCCGGCCTACCTCCGGGCTGCAGGGCGGGCGCGAGCGGTGGGGCCGCGGGGCGGGGCGGCAGGCTAACCGGCAGGAAGGAGTCTGCATGCAAGCAAACAAAGGAGAGGGCGGATACCGTTTCTGCACATTCAACAAGTACGCGTAGCCAGGTAGGGCTTTGGGCATCCCCAACCCCACGCCCTTGCTTGCGTCCTTCACACCGGAACCCGTGCGCACATGTACCCTTACCCCGGTAGCACCGCCGCTGTGCAAGCACCCGCAGCCCCGCACCCACCGCTGCACACCACGCCGGCGTCCTCCCTGTGGGTGCACCCCTGCGTGTGGCGCGTGTAGACGTAGCAGTCCTCCAGCGACACCTCCTGCCCGGTGCACAGCACCTCGCTCAGGTAGATGGGGCCGGCGCCCTGACCAAAGTGCGCCTGCAGGCGTGGGTGCGCCCAATGTGTGTGGGTCGGTGGTTTGTTGGGTAGGCGGCGTGTGTGCTTGCGCTGTGGGATGGGCAGAGGGGGGCCTGCCTCGCGCGTCAAAGCGGCTCAGCACTGTGCGGTGACTTGGTGAAGCTGCCCCGTGTGCAGGTGAGGGCCAATGCCGGAAGCAACCCGTTGCGTTGTCCTGATTTGCCGTAGTCCAAAACTACACCAGAAAAGCGTGCGCGTTTCGTTGGTGCCCCGGTGCCTGCTGTTTGAGCCCACCTCTGGCACGGCGGTGCCGTATTTGTAGCCCAGCTGGCGGCACACCACCGTGGCTGCAGCATCGGTCCAGTAGCTGCGAGCACACGGCACGGCAGGGAACCTCAACCCTAACGACTGACAAGTCCTAGTCAGACTACATACCGGACTGCACATTAAGCTCCGCCCTCAGTTAATCGGTGCGCCTGGGGCTTCATTACTGTCATGCACGGCGATCCAGGCCCTGGCCACTCACTCGTCGCACACGGTGCCCCACACGCCGTTGACCTGCATCTCCACACGGCCCTCGCCGGCGCCGGGGGAGCTGCCCACCATCAGCCGCACCGGGGCTGCGCGAAGGAGCGCGCAGCAGGAGGGGCAGACAAAGCAGTGGCAGGCCTGAACCTGGGTCAGGGACTGACGCGCTAGGTGCGTGTCGGGTTACGTGTGTCGTCAACGCAAAGGCAGCAGCACAGTTCAGCCATACTCAGCCAGGCCGTACTCACCTCTTTCAGGTGGGGGCGCGGGCGGGTACCTGGGCTGGGTGCTGGGCGCCCAGCCGGCGCCTGTCCAGGCCCTGCCCTCCATCACCGTCTGGAACATCTGCACGGTGTAGCACTCAATCGCTGCGGTCTCGTCGTGGCCGCGCACTTGGTGTGTCCGCGACACGACAGGCACCTCCCATGCTCTGGACACCTAACACCCCTACCATTGTCAGGCCACGTCAGACATCTACCGTACACAGACACATGGTGTTGGGGTCATCCAGCCACACGTCACATGCCATGCCGCTGCCGGTAAGGCCAGGGGGCAACCTGTATACGACTCACCTCCTGATGCAATGGCGCTGCCAGGTTGATGCTCTTGTAGCCCAACCCCGCCACCAGCACGGACCGTACGCGGCCCTGGGGGTCCCACATGCTCGAGCCGCTCTGGCCCTGGTACGCGTCGCATGTGTGCTCTGCACGGCGGTTGGCGGTGAGCGACCCATGGGTCAGGAGGCACAGCAGGTCAGCCTCGGGCGCAACCAACAGCAGCCACACAACGCTTGCGTGGCTTGCGTATGTACTCAGTGCCCAGCACTGAATTTTTCGTATGTCATGTGCTGCGTTGTGTTTAAAGTCAAGACCCGATGGCAAGCAGGAGGACTCTTTTAAGGTGAGATGCAGGTAGCAGGCGTTACTCTGGTGTGTTGCATGCCTCTCTCACCCCATGCGCCGGCCAGGCAGGCAGCCCTCGGGACGTCTGTGGGAAAGTTCAGGGTGCAGTTGGTGGTCCTGCATGGGCAGGTGGGCGACAAGGGCAATCACACATGCTGCCGGCACGTCGTATGTGCTGCTTGCGGGTGGCTGCCAGGTAAGGAGCCATCGGTACGTACTTCGTACAAGCTTCAGAGCCAGAGCTACTGTGCTGCAGGTGTATCAGTTCTGTACCCCCATATCTCGTACGGTACGGTACGGCGCGGCGCGGCACCCACCAGAGTGTGAGGCTGGGCTTGTCGCCAGGGTACCCGGCCGTCTGCAGGTCCAGCTGCGTGTCGCTGCAGCTGGTGGCGGCGCCCAAGAAGCCCTCGGTGTCGCCCAGGGGCCGGTCAATGTACACCACCGCGATGTCGTACGCCGAGCTGCCGTCCTGCGGGCGCACACGAAGGGGCCAGACGGGGCATACGTGGTCTTAAGAAGGCTGACTGTGGTGCTGTGGGCCACCGCATTCAGCCGGTCACCATAGCCGTGCACGAAGCTCGCTGCCAGATGGCAGCCCAGTCGCATGGGCACATGAGACAGGCCTGTTGAGCATTCATGGCATTCATGCGCCAAGCTGCTCACCGTATCGACGTAGCCCTGGTGCACCACGTACCGCACCACCGCCGCCGAGCGGTCGTACGAGCCCCACACGGCACCCGCGAACACCGTCACGTCGGCCGCCCAGGAGTCCGTGTCCACGTCGTACAGGCAGTGCGCCGCCGTAACGGCCACGGCGCGGCCCACCAGGGCGGCGCTGCAGCTGTACGTGCTGCTGCCGATCACCTGCCGCATGCGCAGGACACTCCCAAAGTAGCCCACGCTGGAGTTGTACACCTCCTGCGACACAACAAGACACAATTACGGTTACCATACCACGTGAGACACAAGGAAAGCCCGTCGAGCATCAGCGAGGTTGAGAGTGGAGCACGGGATCACAACGTTTTTGCAAGCCATTGAGACCGGCGTGACGCACCGTACGGTCGTCAGTGTTGAGCACATTGAGCTGTCGTTCCCTGTGGGGGACCGGTGCTGCTGGCCCGGCATCGTCCGGACCAGGAGCCTCCCCACCGGCACCGCTGCTGATGCCGCTGCCACTGGTGGTGCTAATGCTGCCGTGCAGCGGCGGGGAGGGGTCCAGGTGGGTGACGCCGCCGTGGCTGTAGGCGCTGTCGGGACGATAGTACACGTCCCCCTC
Organism: Chlamydomonas sp. KOR1; assembly: GCA_036984285.1. Lineage (NCBI taxonomy): Eukaryota > Viridiplantae > Chlorophyta > Chlorophyceae > Chlamydomonadales > Chlamydomonadaceae > Chlamydomonas > Chlamydomonas sp. KOR1. The sequence continues at coordinate 39,055 of BQMZ01000297.1, read as the reverse complement.
CGGCAGCATCACGGACACCTGCAGCCCACGAGCGTGGTAAAGCACCAGCATGCACGTGTATGCCATGCTTCGTGGACACTACTGGGGTACAATGCTACAGGGCGATGCGGGCACCTGCAGTGCACGAAGAACCAAACCTGCGCACCAACTTTTGCGTGCATGTGTCTTCGCGTGCACCAGAGCAGCAGGGCATGGGAAGGCCCACCAATAGCTGGCCCAGGCCAGGACGTTGCTCGTACCCACCAGGCCGCCATGATGTCTGGCTGCGGCCTCCGGCACAGTAGCTGCCGCTGCCTCTGCGCTTCCTGCATGCGGAAGAAGGGAGCAGCATGAGAAGCACGGCTCCAATACGTAGGTACGTTGGTAAACACCCTCTGTAAGGAGCGGGTCATTTCCTGTGTAGGTGGCATTGGGTGCTAATCAGCTTCTGCCAGCCTGGCTGGCCCCCTCCAGCGAGCGGTGTAATGCGAGGGCTGCAGGGCTGTAGAGCTTGCCACAAAAGGGCGGCACCGGCACACGGCCTGTTGCCCGGTTCGCCTTGCCGTGACTCACGTTGCGACACGTGAGGCACGAACTCGCTGCTGGTGCGCTGCCTGCCCACATACACGTAGCCCTCTCCACGCAGCCTGTTCATAGTGCTCTCCGTGACGGGGCCAACCACTGAAACGAAGCGGGAGGTGACGGATGGAGCATCGCTGCTGCTGGTCCCGCCCGCACTGTCGTCTCTCTCGAGCAGTGTTACACCTGCTGACACGGACCCTGCGGCCGCAGCAGCACAAGCGCAGAATAAGCTTTGCCAACGGCCATTGGCTTCCTCAGCATCGCGCACAGCTGGAACGCGCTGGCTTCGTTTCCTCTGCCAGCGCCGTGTGCAGGCGTGCTAGCACGGTATCTCACCTCCGTCGCCCATGGCCCTCGCCGCGACCGAGGCACGGTCCGCCCGGCAGGGCACGACCAGGAGGCCTTGACATTTGGCTATGCACTCGCTGGCGACATCTAATCCAATAGAAGTGCATACGCGTTGCCCTGCGGCGTCTCCCGAGCACGCAGAACACACATCGCTGCTCCCAGCACAGCCAGTTACGACCAGTAAGACAGCCAGGCATGCGAGTTGTGTGTTTCTCCTCATTGAAACCTAAAGGGGCCAACACGGGTTGTGGCGTTCCTCCTCCCTTTGCAGCCGGTGAGTAAGCCCAAGCCAGTGTTCAAGTGAATGCGGTGCGGCTGCAGGTACAAACATGTTTGGAAACATGCAACCAATGCAAACATGCACGAGCGCGAGGGTCAGCGCGCTGCACCTTGGCCCGTTCGTTCGCTGAGGCCCAACGAGCATCGCACACGCGTTTGGGAAGCTACCTTAGCGTACAACTGGCCACCTGTGAGACGTATTGACAGCAGCACGTTTTCACCTCGCTGAAAGTCTTATATCATGCCAGCACCGCGGAGAGCTTTGGTCCGGGCATACAGCACGCTGGGCATGACGCCTGAGCGCCGTTAGACTGGGGGAGACTCCTCAGGGAGGAACACCCAAACGGGCGCCAATGTGCTCCTTCTGCCATAACCATTAAACCTCAATGCTCTGCCTCTTACTCATGTTGGGCAGTGTTGGGTGATGACATGCAATTAGTGGGTCTGGTGGGGCATCGCTCGTCACCATTGTGGCTGACTGGCTGTAACTGGAGCCCAGGCCCGGACATGGCAAACCCGGTTGAGGTGAAGGATGGCAGTCAGGGGCCCTAAACAAGGCAGGCTGTCGCGTTATGCATTACGCTGGTCCATGCCACAAAGGAGCCAGTTCACCTTTCTCCCCTGGCAAGGAGCAACAACCCTGTCGCACCATGACGTGAGCGAGTCACCGAGGTGCGATCTGGCAGGGCAGCAGAAGGGGCAATATCTGCTGCTGCTGCCCGTCCCTCGCCATCCTTGTGTGCCTTCTCACAGCTGGCTGGGCACTATCAGGGCTATCAGGGCGCTGTTAGGGGAGTGAGGCGCTGTTGCAGATGCCCTGACCCTGGCACGGCCTCGCAGCACGTGCCTGGCTGCCCCTACCCAGTACCACCTGCAGCTTTGCAGCTACTGGCTACTTCACAGCCACTACAACGCACTGTGCAGCCCCTCGGTGTGCATGTAGTCAGGAAACGGCACGCAGCAGAACCGTGTTGTCAGTTGGCCCATGCAACCGAAAGCCGATGAACCGATCGGGACCGCGCGCCACGTGACAGAAGGCTAGTTTCTAGCTCAGGATCATTGACGGCAATTTGCCGGGAGCCAAGTGCGTTGTAGAGGAACACGCAAGACGCAACCACAGAACTAGCCTTCTCGCTCCTAGCAAGTCCTTTCAACGCCTTACTGCAGGCACGTTGATAGGCAAATTATCCAATCTTTCGTCGCTGCTAGTCTGCTACTTGTTGTCGTGGCACGCTTCGTTCCTCACGCCCCTGACGCCCAGCTCTCTACTGCGTGTCGCGCAGCATCAGAACGATGTCAAAGACAGTTGCAGCTGCTAAGGGTCTGGAGTTCGTTGTCAGCAAGGTGGACAATGTCGTCAACTGGGCTCGTGCGGGCTCCATCTGGCCCATGACGTTCGGTCTGGCCTGCTGCGCCGTGGAGATGATGCACGCCGGTGCCTCACGCTACGACCTTGACCGCTTCGGCATCATCTTCCGTCCATCTCCCCGGCAGTCGGACTGCATGATTGTCGCCGGCACGCTCACAAACAAAATGGCACCAGCTCTTCGCAAGGTCTATGACCAGATGCCCGAGCCCAAGTGGGTGGTGTCGATGGGCAGCTGCGCTAACGGTGGCGGGTACTACCACTACTCCTACGCGGTGGTGCGCGGCTGCGACCGCATTGTCCCGGTGGACGTCTACGTGCCAGGGTGCCCGCCCACTGCGGAGGGCCTGCTCTACGGCCTGCTGCAGCTGCAGAAGAAGATCTACCGCTCGAAGACGACGCAAATCTGGTACAAGAAGTAAGCTGCCGCAGGCAGCAGCAGCAGCACACGGCGCAGTGGGGTGTTGGCTGGGGGAACCAGGTGGCTGAGTGCCCTGGGGCGCAGCGGGCTGGTTTCCGCCTGGCGTGCCTCAGGAGTGTACCGATGCTGCACAGGCTTGACAACATTTAGCGTAGTCGTAGGGTAATGGGGAAACACGTTGGGTGTCGGGTTATTTGGGATGTTGGAACTGCGTAACACACAGATTGATGGGATGAGGGTGTCGAGTGCATGTGGTGCCGCAAGACCGTTGGCATTAGACGGCAACGTGCATGGACGAGATTCATGTGGTGCCAAGAGGCGTTGACTGTTTTCGTGCATATATAAGGTACAACTAGATTGTCGACGGTGACGTGCGACTGCTTGAAGCATAGAAGGTCTGGGGCAGTTGACAGGAGACCCGTCAGCGTTGCAGGTGACAATGTGGCATATGTGGGTTTCAGTGTGTAGGCTGGTTCGTACTGCGTCACCTGCGCCAGCGTACAGCACCAAGTGGCGGACCTGTGGTTGTGCACGCACCTGCGCAACGTCATTGTAACGTCACATGGGCACTCGTGGACTGCGTCGGCGTTGCTCTGGTTGGCAAGGTGCCGTGTACAGCTGTGGGTTGTTACGTACCGCACAGAACCATGCACAGCAAAAGATAGTCGTTCCCGACCACTCATGCAAGGGTTTGGCTAAACTTCTCTGTCATGCGGTTACAGCGCTGTCATGACTCCGCACGATGAGAAAGGCTGGCACGTTCATCAGCCACACCAGCGGTCACATCGTGACTGTCAAGCCTTCAAAGCTTCCGCACGCCCGCGCCATATAATGGGCCAGACGTTGTCCCATGGATACCGTACAGAAAGGAGCGCCCGGACCCTGAAGTCCTGCACCTCCGCTACACCACCTCGGTTCATGCCGAGTATGTACTCCCAATGCGCCACCCTGTCAATGCTCCCCTAATGCTCCAGTTGTCCCCGTAGCTTGCAACTTACCCTTGTCCACCTCACCCGACACAACTACCTCCCACTCCAAAACCTAAGCATACTCTGGCCTAGTACTGCCCCTACCCCTGCGCCTGCGCCTGCGAGTCCCCGTCCGTCAGCAGCGCAGCCACGTCCGGATCCGCCACCGCCTCCCGCCACCCCCGCACCATGCCCCGCACGTGCGCGCTGCCAATCACGCCCACCACCGCCCGCACGCCCGACATGGCACCAATCGCGCCGTCGCCGTACCCGGCGGGCGCAGAGCGCAGCGGGGCGCCCTCCGGAGCCGCGAAGCGCCACACGCCTGGCCTTCCACAGTATCCAACACGTAGGCAGGGGCCACGCCGGGCTTGCCTGCGAAGGAGACGGGGACTTGCGGAGCTCAGGTCACATCAAAAGCCAGCTGGACAGGCCAGGCGTGAGTGTGTCGTACAGGTCCGGGGCACCTCATACCGTTAGCGGCGGTTGGGTCTCGGGTGGCTACCAGCCGGGCACAGGGTGGCTGTGGATGCTACGTGGGCAACGGAATAAGACACCCACCCGTGGCCACTGCCGCCAGCGCCTTGGCCATGAAGGCGTCCCGCTCGGGGATGAGGGCGGGGAAGGCGCCCGGCCAGTCCAGCAGCGCGTCCTCGCCAAACAGCTTGAGCGGCCTGGGGCAGCGGGCAGGAGCAGGCGGGGCGCGCTATGGAACGGAGTCCGGGGTGTCCTACAAGACATGTCAGCCAACATGCCGTACAGCGGCGGGGGTGAAGGACGCCGCGGCAGTGTGGCGGCAACGGTACCCCGTGTGGTATGGCAGACCGTGCGAGGCTGACGCTACCCTTCGCGCCTTCGGTGCCGGATATTGCTGCATCCTGAGGTTCTGCTGCTGCTTACAGGTGCAGCAAATGCTCAGCTGCAGGTGTCCAGACCTCCCGCAGCCCTTGCCTCCCTTCGGCGCGCTCTGCGGTTACCAGGCCCCCCGACCCCACGGTACCCACTTGGACAGGTCTCCCTGGTCGATGGGCTCCTTCACCGCCACCGCGTCCTCAATCTCAGCCGCGCTCATGTCTGCGCAAGCAAGGGCAATAGGCGACGAGTTCAACACCACTGCTGACACGGTACTTCGCCTTTTGCGCTGCCGGCAATCCACGCATGCACAGTGGCGCTGCGTCGGGCCCCTCCCTATTGCCCCTACACATCCTCCGTCCCCGCTGCCGGCACCCACCCGCGAACCGCGACACCTCCAGGAAGGGCCCCACCACGGGCGCCGCCACCGCCGCCGCCGCCGCCAGCCCCGCCGCCAGCACGCCGCCGTCGGCGCTGTCGGGCAGCAGGCTGGTGCCCCACGCCACCGTCATGGAGCCCACCAGCACGCCCAGCGCCGCCAGCAGCCGCACGCCTGCGCGCCAGGGGGTTCACACAGGGCATGGGCGTGATGCGAAGCGTACAAGTGGCTGAGTGCAAGAGGTTCCCATCCCCTCCATGACGCTTGACTCAGATAGCCGCACGGATGTGGGGGCCAGGTGCGCTGCACGTTGGCGCGAAGCAGTCGCCTTGCGTTTGGGTGGGTTCCACGTGTTGGGCTTCGGTCAGGCGGCATAGGGCCGACGCGAGGACGGCGCAGAGGCTGCAGGGGGCCGGACGCGCACTGCGGCCTGCGCAACACACTCGCCTGCCTCAGTAATGCGTTGGGCTGTGCCCCTCACCTGCATCCGCCGCCAGGCCGTCGGCCATCCGGCGCTCCGTGACCAGCGTGGGGCGGTCGGCCAGCAGCACTGCCCCGGAGCCCACGGCGGTGGCGGCCTGGACAGGGGGAGAGAGGGGCGGAGATGTTGCTGCTGCTAGCGAAGCGAAGAGTATTTTGCACTGGTCGGATACAGCCCACAAAGATGCGATAATGAGTACATCCTGCTCTCTGAATGCCCCTTCCCGTCTGGGCTACAGTATCCCTCACCACAACCTGTTGGGGCTCCAGTCCTAAACCCCAACGGTACTTCCGGGCGGCGCAAGCGCGCACTGGCAGGCGCTCTTTCAGTCAGCGCCCCACTGCCAAGGCCACCGGCCTGTTCTCGCTCCAGCAGCACGTCACCTTTGTCCCACCCTGCCGAACCCGCCGCCCCCCACTCCCGCCCCCAGCCCGCCTCACCTCCAGCGCCGCCCGCCAGGCCTCCCCTCGCTCCACGCCCACCGTGCGGCCCGCCTTGGACTGGATGCGGCTGTAGTTCGACATCATGATGCCGGCCAGGACGTCCTGCAGCACACACGACAACAACACGCCGCGTTCATGCATGTGGGCGCGGGAGCCACAGAACGCAAGCCATCAACGCGCCTGGGGGGCCGTGGAGCTTCCAGTCCGTACGTCGAGCACTAAGACGAGTGATCACATGTTAGTGCGTGAGCACACGCGCAGAGCTGGCCCTGCGTTGTTAGAGGGTGCTATGCGAGGCCACGGCTACCCATGCGGCTTCCCATGCGCCGGTGACTTGCCTGCAGGGGCTTGCTCTCCGGCTCGTCTTGCCGCGCGTCTGTTAGCTCCTGGGATGTCCACGGCCGGAGGGGCGCCCTGAGAAGACCAGGCCAAACGACAGCACTCATCCGCTCGTGCTGACCGGAGGAACTTGAAAGGGCATCCTCTGTAGCATGGCGTGACAGCTCGCCATGCGCTCCTCCATCCTATGCCCTACACCACGACCAACGCTGCTCGCCTCCCGGTCCGCCGGGACCTGCACACACAGATTGGAACGTCAACGCCTGCTGCCAGACCGTCATGACAACGCTGCAACCTACCGCACACGTGCCGTAACGACCCCGCCGGCCGCCGCCGCCTCCGTGCTGCCGCTGGCCGCCGCCGCCTCGGCCGCTGCCGCCGCTGCCGCCCCAAGGCGCTCGGCCCGCAGCTCGTCCACCTTCTCCGATGGGACGTACATCTTGTTGCTCAGCTGCATGATATGGAAAGGGACACTGGGCTTAGCTGCTCACATGTCCCAGCTGGTGTCTTGCCACTGGAGTTCATCCTTACTCCAAAGTAAATTCGAGTACAGCTGTGACAAAGCTGCCGGCTCCCCCTTCTGCTGTCCTGCCATCCGTGCGTGTGTTCCTTTCACTGAAACAGGCGTTATTGCCATGCTGCCAACCCTACAATGTGTCCAGGGCTACGGCCCCAGAGTGACACACCTGGATGACCTTCTTGGGTGGCCGGAACGGCTCAATGCCGAACCCCTCGCCGTTGACGGCTGTCCCCTCCAGGCCTATCGGTGGGAGGTGCCGGTATGCAGAACGGTCAGTGGGTGCTGTCAGTAACCGTGGGCAAAGCGGAAGAGCGTCCAAGAGCAACGCCCGTGCCACCTCCATACTCAGTGCCCCCTTCTCAGTCCAAATGGCGCCATCATTCCACTGTCTTGCTCCACTCTCGTGTTGTGTCAGTCCATCACCCGGCCCCGGTCCCGGCAAACGCGGCACCCCGCTCGCCCACCTGACATGTACGGCGGGTCGGTTGGCTTAACCGCCTTGACAATGGCCTCCACTCGCCCGCTGTCCACACCCTTGAACGACACCGTCACCTGGGCATGCACGATTGCATATGTCAGGGTGGGCATCGTACAGACGCAGCAGCGTAGGCTGCCGCGGTGGCGACACCAGCAGCATGCAGGCCGGCCCAGCGCCGCGCTCGGCCCCCCACGCCCAGTCGCCACATGCAGTCCCGTTGCGCGTACTCCCACGTGTCCTCCACCCCGCATCGCACCCCTACCTAGGGTTGCCCTTCACAGGCCACCATCACCCTTCCAAAGCTCCCCCCAAACTTCATCCTACGGTGGCCCTTCCGCCCACCACCATGTGCCCCACCCGCGGTCACACCCCGCCTGACCCCGGACCGACCCGTCCGGCACGTGGCCCTCAGCAAGCTGGCCACATGGGCCATACCATCGCCTGTCCCTGGCTGCCTTCCCCACATGGCGCCCCTGCACCCTCCGTCCTGCCACAAGCCCCGTCCCATGCAAGCTGTCTCCCCCCCCCCCGCACCTGGTGCCCGGCCAGCAGCTCCTGCACCCTCCGCTTGGTGCGCAGCAGCGCAATCAGCCCGCTGGTGCCCGCCTTGCAGTCGTCCACGGCCTGGGGTTACAAGAGGAAAGGGGGGCAGTGGGTTCGCACATCGTCGCTTCAGCAGCTACGTGCCTGGGAGGAGACGACGGACTGTCGTGCTGCGGGACTCCGAGTGATCAGGCATGGAGCAGTAATCTGGCATCGAACCTGGGCGCAACCCCGTCCCAGCCAGACGGTGACAGGGGTGCTGAGTGCCGCGCCACCGTTGCGGCGCTCATGCGCATATTTTACGGACGGACGACGCAGTCCACCCAAAGGCTATTGGCTTTGCGCCTCATGCCAGCACGGGATCCAGGGGCTGCGGTCAGCGTGCACTTCGCTGCGCATGTCCTCTAGGAGTCCGGCAAGCTGTTCCCCCGGACCGACTTACCTTGCGCCCCACGGTGCTAAAGAGTTCCAGCCGTCACGGTTCTACCGTGCCCTACAGCTCGTACAGACTTCATGCTGCCGCCCCGTAATCAGACCCAACCCGCGCTCCCGTATGCCGCTGCATGGCACCCTGCGGTAGGTGCTGGCGCAGCGCTGGCCAGCAGGGACTGTGGCAGCCAGCCGGCAGTCACCCACCTGCTTGCAGATGGCCTCCACGGCCGCCTCGTCAACCGCCACACCCTGCACAGCACCGCAACAGCATGCCGTCAGTGAGAGGGGACCGCTGGCGCAATCCACAGCTACGTGAGACAATGCAGGATAGGGATCTACCCTTTGTGGCATATCACCTGCACGCCGTGTGCCCCGCACCTTGCCCCTGGCAGCCCCCGCCATGCCCCGAATGGTGCTCCACCCCTGCGTGCCCCTCCATCAAGACACCTCGTCGCTGCCGTCCTCACGCCGCCCACTGTACCATCTAAACCCCACACCCGGCCGTCTAGCGTCCGTAGCGATGATGTCCTTACTGACCCAGCCTGTCGAGTCCCTTTTCTCCACGCTACCTTGAGGCTCCTGAGACTGCAACCTGCCAACGCCGCGCCGCTCCTTCACTTCGTCCCTATGCCCACATCACGCCCCAGCCCCCAGCCCGCTCCTATGCCAGAATTGTTGATCCCGCCCCAACCACCCCGCCACCCTCGCCACCCCAACGAGCCCCCCAGCACACCTTGAGGCTGCTGTCCACGCGTGCGTTCATGCTGGTCACTGCCGGCAGCGAGCGCGGCGTGGTGCGGAAGCGGATGCAGCCCAGTGGCGGCACCAGCGCCAGCAACTTGTCGCGGCCGCTGCCCTCCCCGACGCCGGGCGGCTTCACCACAAACTCCGGCGCCTCGTAGCGCCCAGCGTTGTCCGCACCCGGGCGCACGCTGCCAAACAGGCCTGGGGGGCAGTGCGGTTAACACATGGCAGCGCGCTGGTAGGGTGTGTGCGCCCGGTGTTGGGCGTAAAACAAGGCACACTCGGTGGCGGGTCCTCACGACTGTATGGTTACCAATCTCACAGAGCCCGCTCGCATCCCGGCGTCCGCCCACCCACCCCAGCTGGGCAGTTTCACCGGGTTGGTTGGTTGTGGACCCCTCCAGCCTCACGCCCCCACCCACCCGTGCTGAGCAGGGTGACCACGTCCGCCTCGATGTCCTGCTGCGTGACGGGGCGGCCGGGGCGGCTCAGCAGCAGCGGCAGCAGCTCCTCCTGGGAGGGCCACTCGGCGGCCTCGGGGGAGTCCGCGGCGGGCAGGCCCTCGACGCGGATCTGCAGCACATGACAACCGGTCGCGTCAACCAGCGGTCCGAACATCCGTCTCGCTTCTATGCAGTGTCATTGCCCAAGAACCATGTGTGTTCCTCGTTGGCAGCCGCGACGTTGTGCAGGCGGCTCGTGTCCGTTAAGGTGCAGGTGCAATTGCCCTGAGCCCGTCCCTCGGTTGATGGTCTCCTGGTTGAGCGCACTCCGCCAAATACCATCTTGCCGTCCATGTGGTCACAGCGCCGGCGCCTGCTCACCTTGCGGCTGTGCCACACCTTGGGCCCCTTGAGCTCCTCCTCCGGATCCACCAGCAGCCCCAGCCGCTCCTTGCACAGCTCCACAGCCACCACCTCGGGCCGCACCAGCCGGATGAGCTCGTGCACCTGGCGTGGGTTGCGCGTGGTGGGGCGTCCAGTGTGCGGTGGCCGTGGTGAATGGGGGTGGTGTGTGGGGCGGTGGTGCCGTGCTGCGGGCTGTGCAGCTGTGTGGTGGTGTGTACGACGTGGTGACCGGGAGCGAGCGGAAAGCTACCTCACGCATGCGGTTGCATGGCGATGGCTGTGTCCTGAGCTGTGAGGCTGACGGACAGCACGTTCCCCATTCCCCGCGTGAGGCACCTGGGGGTACGCATTACAGGGCAGGCTCGCCGTGCTCTTGCATTGGAGAGCCTGCTAGTGTGCGGAGGATTCCGCGTGTGCGGAGCGCTTGGTGTGCCCACCTGGTCCACGCTCTTCTTGGAGACGTGGGACATGGCGAGCAGGTACACCGAAGTCTTCCCACCAGGCGCCGTTGGGTTTGGCGCCTCCAGCACAGCAACATTGTTGCGTAGGCTAGGAGGCAGGACGACGGGCGCGGCCTCGGCTGCCTGCGCGGCGTCGGCCAAAACACCCCGACGGTTGCCGATGCCTCGCAGCACGCAAGCACCAAGCCAAGCGATGCCCAACGACAACAGATCCGGGATACCTTTGGCTCGGTGCTTAAAGCAGCTGATCCTGAGCATACTAAGCGAGAACGCTGGCAGCCAGCTTTTCCAGAACCAAATGCGCGTCGAGACGACGACCGCCGGCCCGATAGAGCCGTGCGGGGAGATCCCCCAAGCATCATCGGTATAATATGATAATTCAAACTGGTTGCAAAGGCAAGCGTGAACAAATACTCATCGACGGGGTGTTGCTTCAGGTATTGCTTTCGTCCAGCACGCCTTTCCTTTGCTAGCGTGCTGAAGATGTACAGTTTGAGAAAGATCCACGAATAATTGTCGCAAACAGGTAAGGCGCGGTAGTATGACACAGGCAATCTTCGGTACGGCACCCCATATTGACCTGCACTGCGGCAAGAAAGGTGGTTCAGCGTGGCCTTGGCCAGGGGACCCTACCCTGGGTTCCTTCGAGGCGTGCATGTGCGTGTCCAATGTCCGGGCGCCTGCACGTCGCAGCCGGGGAGACCCCTGAGTTGGGACAGGTTGGGATCAAGGAAAGGCGCACCATGTGCCGGACCGTAAAGCTTTTCCATGCAATGCTCTAGCCCAAGAGCGGTTTGCCGATTCACTAGATACATACGGCGTGTTTGCCCAGTGGTGCTCGCTCCTGGCCAAGCTGCATCCTGGCACCTGTACACCCAACGAAGCAACAGTGGCAGCAGCCCCGGCGGCCATGCCGGGCAGCACCTCAGACCTGGGTTGACCTCAAGCCTCGAGCAAGAAGTATCGAATGCGTCCAGACCAATGCCAAGCAATAACAATGTCAAGGGAGGCCATTACTGGCCCACGCAAGCGGCGGCGCCATGCGAGACGCGGGAGTTTTAGCAAGGGAGCCCCCGGACGATGAAGGCCGACGGCAGCGCGGCAGGCAACCATTGACCCCTGCCAAATACCGCTTGCCTCGTATACATGGTGTTGAAAGCTTCCCGATGGTGTGTGGAAGATGCGAACGCAGCCTGCTGTCAGCCCGCCATACTGCATGTCCCAGCGACCGCGCACTATGACACGGGTACGGCCGTGGAGAGCTCCCTTGCATTCAGGGGCCCCCCAATCACCACACCCATACTTGGCGGCAGCACATCTGCAATGTTTCATGTCTCTCTTTCCTTTAATTGTGTGCACATTATTCAAGTTACTGGCTCCTCGGCCTTTGTTGGGCTTTCCCGCCTTTGTTACCTAGCAGAACAAATTGCTTTTCCTTCCTCACAATGATGGGGCCAACGTCAGACGTGATTTTGACCGAAAGTCTTAGCAAATGACTTCTGGGACCGCATGGAATAGGAGCGCCCGGCGGGCCTTGGAGTCAGGGCTGGGCCAGCGCTTGGCCAACCGGGAGAGCGTCCTCGCAACAGGCTCGCGGCGGAAGCGCATCATAGCAGCATCCATTGTATTCTTGATCATCGCGACACTTGGCTTGGTATGGGTCGTCCAGCAAGCCCTCGCTGGCTCTTCTCTACGGCCCCTCCTGGCGACAGCCGTCCACCGCGGCAGCAACCCGTCCATCCAGCTTCACCCCGCTTCGCTCCAACGGATATCAACCAGTCTTCCTGCTTACAACCCTGACACAAACCACACTCTGCGCTTCCCCGTGTGCAACAGCTTCACGGACCAGCGATTATCGCTTGTCCACGGCATCCTTCTTGCCCAACGGCTGCAACGGGTGCCTGTGCTGCCCGGCACCCTGCTGCGAGATGGCACCCGTGTTAGCCAGTCACCGGACCGGCAGCAGCAGCAGCAGGACAGCTCTAGTGGCAGAGCCAGTAACCCAGATAACTTTGTTTCCTTCGGGGAGGTATACGACATTGTGCAGTTTGTGACCAGCATGGCCAAGGCGGGGATCCGGGTCTTGCTGCCGCAAGGTGAGTACGGATGCGCGCTGGGGTAGGAAGTGCTCGCACAGTGGTAGAAAATCCTAGGCCGACATGAAGGAAAACGCTCCGCCGTGCAGCTTGCGAATGCTTGCAATGGGTAGCTGGGCACGGGCCGATGGGACAGGGGGGAAGGCGGCGCGCAATGCCCAGGAGTTTCGTGAGCATAAGACCAGCACCCGCACCAGCGCAAGAGGGGCGCCGTGAGCAGCTGTAGCTGCTAGTGAGGACCTCGGCGCGGATGACGCTTCGAGTCATGCGCGCAGTTGTGTACCCTTGCAGCGCCTTGGACGCCGGCGCTTGGGTCTCAGGGGTCGGGGTGGCTGGTGGGCGGCTGGGAGCAACACGAGGACGGCATGGTGGCGGGGTGATCCGGGTCCCGGCAAGCACCACAACCCGCCGCGCAAGGCAAAGGTGCACCACGCATTCGCGACTACTCAGCGTGCTCTCGGCCGGTTCTGGAGGCGGGCGGATCGCTGCAGGGTCGCCTGCGCGCTGCTGCCACCTGGCCCACATGCAGCTTGTTGGGTACGGCACGGCACGGCACAGTTGTTTGACTTGTTCCACCAGACACGACCAATATGCTTGCGCACACAGCACACCGTTCCTCGCTCACTCCTGCGCCGCCCCTCCGCCAGAGGCACCTCCGCCCGAGGCCTACACCTTCGTGGACACCTTCGGCCTGCAGCCCCACGTGGTGTCCGCGCTGTCCGACGCGTCGTACAGCCACGTGTCCAACCTGGCGGTGGACTGCCCGCTGCTGCGCATGGCCCCGCACGAGCTGCAGCATGCACGTGACGGGCCGGTCGTATGGGCGGTGCTGGAGGCGCTACGGCCAGCCCCAGAGGTGAGGCGTGGTGAAAGGGGTAAAGGGCTGCTGCGGGAGAGGCGCTACGGCCAGCCCCAGAGGTGAGGCGTGGTGAAAGGGCTAAAGAGATGCTGCGGGAGAGGGGAATGGTGCACCGACTTTAGGGCGCCGTACGGAGTACGTTCCGGGTCTGCGTTGGTTGTTGAACGGATGACGTTGCAGCATGTAAATTCGTTACGGGCCTGCGTGTGAGGTCAGTTGTCGTGGCGCTTGCCTCCAGGTCGAGGACTTGGTGAGCGCGACCCTCAGGGCAGCGACCCACACGGGCCTGAGGCGGGGAGCTGCATCCCCGTCAGCAGGGCAGGAGCGAGGCCGCTTGGGCGCAGGGGCAGGGCCCGGGGTCGGGGTGGGGGCCGGGGCCGGAACTCCTGCACCCGTAACTTCTGCAGGAACAGTGGGGGCAGCGGAGGCGGAAGGAGGGTCAGGAGCAGCCGGATGGCAGGCAGGAGCAGGAGGAGCAGGAGGGGGCAGGGAAAGCGGCAGCAGTGGCGGCGACGGGACCAGCGGGGGGCAGGGCGGCTTGAACTTCCTGCACCTTCCCATGGAGAACGGCTGGCTGGAGCACTGCGCGTGAGTACCGCCTTCCGCGGCGTGCTGGTGCATGGGGATGAGCGCGTGGCGTGCAATGAAGCCGTGGCGGGGGCGCCGTGTGTCACGAAGCTTGAGAGGGGCAAGCTGTGGAGGGGCCGTCCTGCACACCAACAGACAAGGGGCACAACGTTGGTAGTGGCGGTTGGTATCGTGTGTCGGGGAGACCCCAAGCGAGGCACTCTGGCGCATGTGCCGCTGTGACGAGGCGTCCGACGTCGCCTGCCATGCCGTTCCTTGCTGTCCCGCCTTCCCCCTCGAACACGGCAGTCGCTGGACGGCCATTCCCGATGGGGTAGTCCGCGACAACTGTTACAACCACACCGAGACAGTTGACGAGCGGTTGGCGTCGTTCGGCGTGACGCCCCAGCTGCCGCTCTACGTGGCGGCCGACTGGGCGGACGTGGACCCTGACAGAGAGCAGCAGGTTGGGGGGGCGTGCCGTACGGCGTTGGCCGGCATGCCACAGGCCAAGGCACTTCGGGGCCGTTGATTGCTCTGATCGTCCCTCCCTACAACCCCAATCGGCCAAGCACACTGCCACCCAATCCCTCAGGTGCTGTTTGGGTTGCTGGACCATGAGTCCGGTTGGGCCAACCAGCTTTGCTTGATGCCTCCATTACCTGCTCCCTGCCCCTGTTCTGCTGCTGCCGCACAGGTCCTGGGCCGGTTGAGGAGTGCCGGCTACACGGTAGTAACGTCCCGCGAGGCCTTCCCCCCGGGGCTGCGGGGCAGGGACAGGGAGCTGCGTGCGGCGGTGGAGTACCACCTAGGGCTGCGGGCAGAGAGGTGCGGTCAGGGGATAGGAAGGGGTGTGGATTAAGACACACTTTGTGGCTGTGAGGACACAGGGAGCAGCGGGCGGCTGTGGATTTCCACCTGGGGCTGCGGGCAGAGAGGTAGACACTATGGGCAAACGCACAGGTAGGACTTGTCTTCACGTTACGTCCGGGAACACTGAGCTGCAGGCGGCGGCGCAGCAGCACCTGGGGCTGGGGGCGGGCAGCAGCACCTGGGGCTGGGGGCGGGCAGCAGCACCTGGGGCTGGGGGCGGGCAGCAGCACCTGGGGCTGGGGGCGGGCAGCAGCACCTGGGGCTGGGGGCGGGCAGCAGCACCTGGGGCTGGGGGCGGGCAGCAGCACCTGGGGCTGGGGGCGGGCAGCAGCACCTGGGGCTGGGGGCGGGCAGCAGCACCTGGGGCTGGGGGCGGGCAGCAGATGGCGGGTGCTTGCGTGCTCACACACATGCAGACAGCCATGTCCCGAGTTGCTGGTCTGCTCAAAGTTGTGCGCCTGTCCCGTACCATGCGCACATTCCCAACAAGCGACTGAACCGCGCAGCGGCATGGCTCCAGCTACGAGCACTTAGCGGGGCAGACTGGTGGCAAAGAGTCAAAGCAGAGGGAGGGCAACCGGGTCGGAGCCGAACCAGGGGTCGCTGCACGTGTTTCTTTGGACCGAGCGCCGCGATGCTCATGTTTGGACCGAGTGCAGCGACGCGTGACACGTGTCCGCGCCCTCCCGGCTGCAGGCACATCGGCAACTCCGTCTCCACCTTCACCGCCTTAGCGCTGATGGAGCGGCGCCACCAAGGTCGTTGGTCCGCCTACTACAACGGGGGCAATGTGCCTTTGGCGCCCTACCTGCCTGTGCTCAAGGTGGGGACGGGTGCGAATAAGGATGTGGGCTATCACGTGTGCGCCAGGGCTGCTGGTCCGCGCACTATTATGGGGCCAACGTGCCCCTGGCGCCCCACCTGCCTGTGCACACAGTGGGGCCGGGTGATGGGGTGCGGGTGATGCCGCGAGTTGAAAGCCGCATGGAGCCCATAGCGTAGGGCCTACTCCTGCCTGTATCTAGTAACTGTCGAGCGATAAGCGGTGCCTTGGGGCCCCTCCCCACCACCGCCCTGCCTTGCTCAGGTCCCTTGGGTGTTCACGTACAACTCGTGGAGTGGGGCGTACGACTACATGCTGCGGGCGGCAGTGCGGTGAGCGGAGGGCAGGGCGGGGGGGGCGGCGCAGGAGGGCCACTGGTGCACGGCACGGCTGTGCCAGCCGGTGTGGGGGTCCTGTGGAAGGTGTACGGCTCCGGCTGTGGCGCAGAAGCGGAAGAGAGGAGGCGTGTGCCGCGAATGCCTGGTTGGTTGGGGTGCGGCGCGGGGTAGGCCGTACGAAGGCATGCTGCAGGCGGCCGTGCCGTGGGGCCAGGCGAGGGGTTGAGCTTTAGGGAGTGCGTCATAGGTGCCTGGCACGGCAGTTGCTGCTGGGATCAGCGATTTCAGCGCCGTACAAAGCGCCCTCCCTCTCCTTCCCCTTCCCCCTGCATGGATACATCCAACAAGGACACGAGCCCGCGGTGTGGGTTTCCTCAAGCCACCGTTTCTTGGGCCAGCTGACTAGATGCATGTTCGCATGACACCCGCCTCAACAGGTCCGCTGCCGCCATCGGCACGCTGACGCCGTACTGCATCTTTGACGGCAACCTCACGTCGCCCATCGCCACGTGGCTGGCGGGGCAGGGCGTAACGCTCATTAGGCACGTGCCGGCGTGGCGGGAGCAGCTGCTGGAGCGCGCACAGAGCAAGATGCAGGTGGGAGCTGCGCGGGTTGGCCGTGTCACAAGCCGGTCGTTGGCGCGGCTGTGCCGTGAAACCAAGGTGTACGAGGGGCTCTGCATGCACAGAAACCAGAAGGCGGCGCGGGAGGACACGTGGCGTCCATCCAGTGTGAATCTGTCTTGGTCTGACTACACAAGATGTAATGGCGCACATCCATCTGTTCAAGGAGCCTGACGCGCTGATGTTCACCGCCCCATAACTCACACTCCTGTGCTAACCCACACATCGGCAGGACAACGTCGCGCACAGCCACCTGTTCAAGGACCCCGACGCGCTGGTGTCCACCTTCCAGCGCGTGGACCTGCCGCTGGTGCCGCTGCTGGACCAGTACACCTACGTGCTGTACACGGACGCGGACGTGTACTTCAGGCGGCCCATAGCCCTTGAGGACTTCGGTGGGTCAAGGGGAACCCGCCTGGGTCCGGGCGTGGGCTCGCTGCCAACCTCCTACGACCTGTGACTTACCAGATGTCCACTTTGCAACGCCTCGGCACCCCTTGCAGGCCTCCCCCTGCCCCGCTCCATCTCCATGTCGTACGAGATCGACAAGATGTTTCCGTACAATGCGGGAATCATCCTGGCCAACCTGCCCGTCATGAGGGAGAACTACAAGGTGGGGTGGGGGGAGGGCGGAGAGGACGGTGGGAAGCGGGTGTGCGGGAAGGGCGTGCGGGGTGGCGCAGCGGTGGACAGCGCGCAGCTGGGATGGGTAGGATTGTGTGGTGGAGGTGGAGACGGCTGGTGGTTGACGGTTGGCGGCTGCTGGTTGCCTCAGGGGTGCCCACGTCAAGTTTGCAAGGACGGTGCAGAGGGCGCAACGGAGGCCAACCTGCCTTGATCTTAGGGTCAAGGCACAACAGCACGGGAAACGGGACTGGGCGATCATACTTTCATGCGAGTCTGCGCGTTCTTGCTAAACATTGTTGCTGTCCTGACATGCGAGTCTGCGCGTTCTTGCTAAACCTTGTTGCTGTCGTGACACGTGAGCGTAAGCTGCACCACGAGCTCCGACCCTGCAGCCCGGTTGATGCTGGGTGCCCCCCATGCTCCCGTCCTGCCGGCTGGCCCCTGTCGCGCCCCCACCCCCACCCGCCGTTACCCTTCCCCTCCAGCCCTTCATCGCCATGATGCTGGACAACGACCAGGGGCTGTACTACACCAACTACGGGCCCGCGGACCAGGGCATCATGAACAAGGTGGGGGAGGGGGGTTGGTTCGGAGGGGGAATGAGGGATGGCAGGGGAGGGCCGCGAGGCTGGCGTGCAGCAGGAAGGTGTTAGGCGGAGAGGGATGCAGGGACAGTGGGCCAGTCAAGGCAGCGGTAAAGCACGAGGTGGTGTGTGGCCTGTGCGGGCTGCGCCAGCTCAAGGCCCGGTCGTGCACCATGTGGGGAGGGAAGGATCCGGGAGGGCTGGAGGCCCGTGGGCGGGACCATGACATGTGCTGCAAGAAGCGGAAGTTGCGGGCTGAGGACATGGTTGCGGCTGCTGCCATGTGCGCGCGCCAACGCCTTTGCTGTCCAGTGAGGACCACTGGGTAAGCCCTGTGATTCCCTGTCGCACCGCCCCCCTCGCCCTTCGCCACGGCAGTATTACGAGGCGGACCTGCGCGCACAGATGCTGAACCAGGCCTTCAACGCCAAGCCCTACAACGACTTCGACCCGCAGGTGGGGCTGGGTGGGAGAGGTGGCGAAAGTCGAGGCACCGACGCTTGGAATAAATCGAACATGGGCTGCGCATGTATTTGGCTGGCGTGCCAGGGAGACCAGGGGCCTGAGCAAGCGGGGAACGATATCGGGTTGTTTGGTTCGCAGTCCCGCACACTACCCGAGCCCCAACGGACGCAACACCCGCCACCGCAGCCCTTCCTCAGCCTCCAAGTCCTTCACATTCCCACGTATCTGTTCCGCATTACAGTGAGGGCTAATTCCTTGATGCCCCATTTTGCCTTTCTCTACTCCCCTCCAGTCCTTCATCGCGCACTACCACGGCCCCAAGCCGCATGACTACCTGCGCTACCTGGAGGGCGGGGACTGCGGGTACGGAAGGTCGCTGTGCGACAGAGCGGCCAGCAGGTGGGCAGGGAGGGGGACAGGGGGCGAGCGGTGTGGCTGTCCTATGTTGCTGCGGTTCAGGTCAGGTTGGCACTTAGATGGGTCCGCGCAGTCCTCACCAACGAGAGAGACGAGAGCGGATGCCGAGGCGACTGCGTGCGCTGGCAGCGCCGACGGCGTGCACTCGACCTTCACGCCCCGCTGTCCTCCGTCGCTGTCATTGCCGACCGCACGCTGCCCAACCGAAGCTGCAAGCCACCACACCCCGGCCTGCCATGCACCTTCCAGCTGCGCGCACGGGGACGTGCCACCGGCCAGCCCATCCCCTCCGCAGGGCCCCTGAGCCCCTTCTTTGCCGCGGGCCCTATCACAGAGCTGTCGCTCCGATCCTCCCAGGACAGCTGTGGAACGCAACTAGCTAGAAACGCCTTTGTGACACCTTGCACCTGACGTCCACTGTTCCGTACCCACCTGCCCGCCCCGCAGCGGCCTGTGCCCCTACGCGCGCGAGTGGGCCGTCCACGCGCAGCCCCGGGGACCGCCGCACGACAGCGAAGGCGACGCGCCGCCCGACACCGTTGGAGCACGACTAGTGGCTGCGTGCAGCGCCCGGCAGGGGGCCTCCCCTGGCGCCACAGCAGGGACGGCACAATAGGTGGTAGTAGTGTGATGGAGGTGGATGCACGGGCAGCTTACGTGCTGCGACGTGAACCCACTTCTGGTGCGGCAGCAGCGTTTGTGAGGGCTCTCTTTGTAGGAGTGGGTCAGCAGTGTGGTGGCTGAGGCGCAATGAAGAGCTCGTTGACCACAACTGGTATGCAGGGAAGTGGTATGTGTCCTGCAGAGGGGCATGCTCTTGAGGGGTGCATGTTGGGTACTCGTGAGAGCTTTGTCCATCTGTAGTGGGACGGTTAGAAGCAACTGGCCATACCTGTGCTGTCCTGGCCTGGGAGCGTCTGTGCGTGTCCAGAACTGTGGCATGACAGGCTAAGGAGGTGCGACCACCTGCTGGTCCAGGGGTCTCCTGTGCTGGTCCGTGCCGTGGGGCCGTGGGCGTCGAGCCGGCGCAAGGCAACCCCTCGTAGAAAACGATTTCGGTCATTGCTCTACGTAGCACTGCAGTCGACTGGAAAGTATTACGTACGCACTACGGGGGTGCACGTACGGATGCTTTACGGCCTGTACTGCTGCGATTACACAATCAGAACAAGGTCCCGAGTAAGTGAGGCAGATACCAATTTAAGAGCCTGAAAAATAACGAGGGAAGATGGGCTAAGCTAGTATTTTTCTTGCGACACGTGGTCGGAATGGCAACATGCCGCCGCTCCGCCCTCATACTCATCGGCCTTGCACTGGCCTATATGTCTCCTACACAGCTCTATGTTGCTGCCTCTGAAACTGGAAGCATCGCCACTAGGCAGCTCGCGGAAAGTACTCGCGAGGATGGCTCTTTGGCAACGGCGTTGGGAAATGGGAAGCAACCGCTGAACTTCACAAATATATTGCTGGAGACACGTGCAAGGTGTGCGCTGCGTCCATGGTTTTTGTTCCATTCCGGCGCTTCGGGGGTGGGTAAGGGGAATGGACGCCCCACGCCCTGTGCGGCCGTGCCGCTCCTCCCGCATCCAGGGCTTCCCAGATACCAAAGCAGTAACCTGCACCACTTCTCTCCCAACCAAATATACAGTCTATCAAGTCTCGGATTCAGCAGTTCATCCCCATAGCTGGTCAAGTGTTGCCATGTGAAATTCAGTGTGCGCCCCCAACCTGCATACCCCTTCCGTGCAGTGTCACCAGCGGCACGGCCGGCCGCACCCTGGCGCTGCTGGATGCGTTGGAGGACGCATACACGCGGACGAACCTCCTGTGCACCAATGACGCGTACCTCAAGGTACACTTCGGGGGAGGACAGCCTGGGTATCTGGAAGGGACCAGCAGCCAGCTTTCTGTGCTGTCGAGCTGCACTGAGTGCGGCCAAGACTGGGCTAAGGCAGGGGGTGTGAGACCACGGATTTCAGGTACCGGATACTACACACAATCCAAGTGGATGAGTGCCTATCAAGGGCGCTTGCGCTTCTTGCTTCAATGCATTCACGGGTTATGAGGACTGTGGCGATTCCATCGTCCCCGTCTGGGCACATGTGGATGGACTGTTTGCACTCAGCGCATGCACCGGTTTCAAGGGCTCCACCTCTGCGTTAACCCGGTAGCCGAGAGTCCATAACTGTCGCATGATTTGTGAAAGCTTGAAAGGACAGCATCCCATGGGCCAAGTGAACAGCACGGCAGCCGCTTGTCGACGGTGCGCCATGGTGTCGTGTGCAATCGCTCGCTTGCTGCGTGTCATCCGCTGGCTTATCCTCCATCCTCCAACCTGTCATCTTCTTGATAGAAGAAAGAAGTTGTGCTGCATTGCGCTGCTGCTTCCTCTTACCTTGCAGGTCCGCCTGCTGGTGTGCCCCAACGCCATGCACCCCACCATGCTGTAAGTTGCGTGGCACGTGACACGAGACCCACGCACTACACGTACATGGTCTGGTGCTTGCCTTGGGCCAAGCACACGCCCTTTACACAGCGTCCACAAACGTGCACGTCCACAATAAGGTCGGAGTTCCCCCAACGCCAGCACCCTGTTCGGCAGATTCCAGGTCACAGGCTCCCGGCCTCGGCGCTCATGCCGCCCCGCTCGAACGCTTCCCCTCCTGCTGCTGCAGGCAAGTCACACGGCTGTTTGCGGTGCAGTACAACGGCAGCGCAGGCAGCAACGCCCTACCACAGCTTCCAGTGCTCCTCCTCAACAGCAGCAGCGGCGGCGGCGGCGGCGATGTTGGGGGCCCCGGCGGCGGCGGCGGCGGCGGCGGCGGCAGGCTGCCCGTGCAGGGGGGCGTGGGTCCAGGGGGCGCTTCAGGGCCCGGCATGTGGGCTGGGGAGCCGCCTGCCAACGTCAGCGTGCGCATTGCTGTGGAGACGGTGGTGCTGACAGGCCTGCCCAGGACGCAGACGGACCTGGACTGGCTGTCGATAGTGTGAGTCGGGAGGGCCGTGGTGAATTTGTTGCCTGGAACGCGCAGCACGGTGTCTGAAGCTTGGGGTATGGGCTGCAATTTGGGGTCGGAGCTGGGGTCGCAGTCCGGGTGGGTTTCAGTTCGGGCCCTCTGCCGGGCGCGGGGCCGTTAGCGGAGCCTACGCAGGGTTGCAACGAGTTAGCATGTTGTCGACAGCAAGCGCTGCGTAGCGCTCACTGCCACTGCCTGTGCATGGTGCCAGCCCTTTCGCTGACGAATTTCTCAATTCTCCGTTGCCTGGCTTTGCCCCTTCTCCACCGTTATCCATCAGGCCCCCGCCGGAGAAGGACGACGGGTTCGTGGGCCGCATTGCTCCCACGTAAGCTCAGCGACTGTCATTGCAGCTATCTACAATGTCTAGCACAATGTTCATGGTTGTTGCTAGTATGCTGAGGCAGGGGAGTCCACAGGGCCTCAAGCTCGCCGTTGGCACTTGGTGTGATCGACCTGAGTCGTGGCCGGTTCGGTTGCTTCTCGCAAAGGGAGCAACATGTATGCTCCTGTGACCAAGCATACCGCCCGCGCATTGTGCTGTGCGCTTGCCGCAGGGACGCGGCCATGGCGCTGTACCCGGAGCTGGTGCTGTGGCTACGCGACCGCAACACCTCGCGCCTGGACGACTACGAGGAGGCGGGCGGCGAGCTGCCCAGGATGCCCAACTCAGAGGTGGCAGACCCGGGCCCGGCCACGTGGTTTATGCTGTACTACAGGCGGGACTGGCTGCCGTACGCCGTACAGGCAGCGCGGGAGTTGCACGGATCTCCCAGCTCAGGCCACGGGCCTGCACGTCCAGCCGGAGAGGACGCGGGTGTTGGCGTTACGGGGGAGGTACACGGGATAGAGGACGCGGGGGAAAAGGAAGCAGGCACGTGGCTCCTGCCCGGCACGTGGCAAGACCTGGTGTCGCTGGCGGGCGCGGTGGAGGGCAGGGACCTGGACGGGGACGGCACGCCGGACCACGGGCTGTGCTTGGACCTGGCCCAGGGGTGCAAGCTGTGGGCGCTGCTGGCGGCTGTGCACGTGTCACACGCGCAGGCGCACGGCCAGGCGCAGGGCGCGTGGTTTGACCGCTGGACCATGGAGCCGCTGGTGGACAGCCCCGCCATGCGGGAGGCGTTGGCGGTTGTACGGCAGCTGGCAGCGGTGTCGTACCCGCCCGCCAACTGGACGCGGCTGACGGACCGTGGCGAGCAGCTGGACGGCATGGCGTGGTTCGTGACCGACTACAACGACGGCGCGGGGTGCCCCGCTGTCAACCCGCTGTTTGCGCAGGGCAGGTGAGGCCCCGCGCCACAGCCTTGCTCGAATCCGTGTATTCCAGAACTTCCAGAACTTACCAGCATGCCCGCGCTTGCTGAGAAGCCACGGCCCTACAACACTCACTCATGCTGCACGTCTCACGCTTTCCGGCACCGACATCGCCGACAACAACCGGTTTTTTGCCATTGGACGCGAACGCAGGTGCCTGTTTACGCTGGACTGGGCCCACGCCCTGCCGTTCCTGTCTGTGGCGATGGCGCCAGCCCTGGCGGGGCGGCTGGGCCTGGGGCTGGCGCCGGGAAGCGCCCACGTGTGGCCGCAGCCCGCCTTCGCCAGAAAGCCAATCAACCTCGACGCGTGGCTGAACAGCACGCGCCGTAACGCCAGCGGGCAGTCCCCCGGCCCCAAGCCTGGCCCTGGCCCCTCGGGTGGTGGTGCCGTCATGGGCATGGGGCGCACACTGCGGCAGGCGGGGGCGGCAGAGCCAGGAGGGCCACAGCAAGGGGATGCAGCCGCCAGCGGTAGCAGCAGCAGAGGCGTGGACGGGGGCGGTGTCAGCAGCCTTGCAGGGAGCTCCGACGGCGCGGGCCTGGAGGCGTGCGTGGTGGGCGGCTCGTGCGCTGAGCCGTTCGCGCAGCCGCTGAACAGGAGCTTCACGCTGCTGCCAGGTGTGCCGGGGCAGCGGGTTGGCCACGTGGCGTGACAGCCTTACGCCTGCTACCACAGCAAGATGCTGCTACGAGTCACTGCACAGGCTTTACTATTGCGGTACGGCACCCTGGCTTTGTGGCGCTCGTGCAGTTGGCTTTGCCAGCTCGCACGCCGGCCAGCTTGGTTCTGCAGTTCCGCGTTGTGATACATGTCGTACGGTTTCGGGCTTTCGGCTGTGATGCACGCAGGTGGCCAGTGGGTTAACCGGGCTCCGCTGCGCAGCCTGGCCCGTGTGCACCTGCTGCAGGGCAACACCCGTGGCTTTACCAACCAGCAGCTGGACGCGCTGTTCCGCCTGCTAGGGCAATTCTGGTAAGAAGGAAGCACAGTGTAATGACTCACTAGTTTCTGTTGGGAAAGGAGGCTCTTGCTGCCCACCTGGGCCCAGCCTACTGGGCACCCCTGGTAAGGATGCTGCTCCTGCGATTGCAGCATACAGCGTCGTCCATTTAAAGCCGATCCTGGAAAGGTTGGTTGCCCGTTGGTGCCACGCCAAGCCTCAATGCCACCTGTACACGTGCCCCGCTTGCGTGCAGGTACACGGGCTTCCCCCTCTACAACAGCCTCTACGCCTTCTTCAAGCAGTGTAAGTCCACCACACATGTGCGCGCTTGGCCCCGGTTAACGGCCTCGTGCTTAGCTGTACGCCGATTCGACATTCTCGCGCTGTGCTATACCTTCCGTGCCGCCCTTCCACAACCGACCCATGGGTCACGCCACGACATGCCATCATCGGGGTGCAGGGGCCGACAACGGGACCGCGCCGCCGCCCTCGGAGTGGGTGGCCCGCGGGTTCGATGCCGGCGACGGTGCAGCTCTGTTCACGGGCCTGCTGGCGGCCTACCACCACCCCAACCCAGCGACGGAAGTCCGCCAGCCGCTCAGCGCGGCGTATAGGTGAGCACGTGTCCCCTTATTGGTTGATTGGATGCGAGGATCATGCTGTCTGGGGTTGTCCATCTCTATCGTTGACCAAGCAGGCACTGTTGGCGTCTGGAGTACCGTGGGCGCTTTTCTCTTGCGTAGTTCAAACGTGCACTCACCTCTGAGGAAGGAGTGGAGGACACATGTACAAGCTGCTTAGGATTTCTGAGTGCAGCTCGAGGACACCTCGGTCCCGGGTGCTCTCCGCCCATCCAGGCTGGCGCTGGACCAGGCGGCGCTGGCGGCAGCGTCACAGTTGGCGCTGTCACCCGGAGATGCGTCAGCACTGGCAAAGAAGCTGAATTCAGACTTCACCTTCATTGTCACCGGTGCGCACGGGGGGTTGCGCAGCATTTCGGACCCGTCTAAATGGCATGTGCTACTTAGAGTTGCATGGTGGGGCCTTCGTGTAGACCCAAGCTGCATATTGGATGTCCGTCCTACAATGCATCCATTAGCCGAAAGAGCGTACCTCGGCGGCCTTGTGCCCCGCCCTGCGTCCCCACCTGTCATTTGCAGCTCTACCGTTCTTCAACATCAGCAGGACCATATACTGGTCCTCCCTCAAGTTCGTGCCTCCGCCGGAGGAGGAGCCCAGCAACCCGCCACAGCAGCCGTGGGCCATGGACGTGGGCCGGGTGCTAGCAGCCGTGCTGGTGCCCGTGCTGGCCCTGACCCTGCTGGCGCTGGTGCTGCTGCTGCTTCAGCACCGGCGCCGCAACTACCTCAGCCTGCTGACGGGCAGGGCGCTGCCGCCCAGGCACGGTCCCGACGTCACGCTGGTGGCAACGGACATCCAAAACAGCACGCTGCTGTGTAAGTCCAAGCTACACCATTTGCGCAGTGGCCGCTACATCGGTACCTGCACACTTGAGCGATCAAGTCCATGTGACCCTCCCTGTGTTTCTCGTGCTTAGAGGCGGAGAGCTGTCAGCCGCACAAAGCCAGCCTGCGCACTGCAGCCCGGAGCGCCTCAGCTCTGGCCATGCCCTCGCTGGCCCCCACCCTGCGCTGCCCTCACCTGTCTGCCCGTGTCCCTGTGCGCAGGGGAGGTCCTCCCTCCCGAGGTGATGAACGCCGCGCTGTCGGTGCACCACGGGGAGGTGCGGCGGGCGCTGGAGCGGCACGGGGGGCACGAGGCGGGGACAGAGGTGAGGGGGGACGAGGCGGGGGTGAGGTGGGAGGAGCGGGAGGCGGGCAGGGGGCCGGAAAGGGTTGGAGCGTAGCCTTAATCTGCAGCTGAAATGGTGCCTGAGTCAATGGGGTATGTGGAGTGTGTGGTAAGGCGGGCAGGCAGGGCTGTGTGGCAAGAGGCTCTGGTCCGCTGCGGAGGTGCGACAGCTACGGGGCCGCCACGGCCATGTGGTACCGACCGTGCCGAACGCAGTGCACGGTGCCGAACGCCTGGGACGTGTGATCAACGAGGGCATGCCTGGGTCGCGATTTGATGATGAGTGCCCTGCGCGGTGAGGCTCTCGCAACGGGCCTGACAAGTAGCGGGAGATCGGCTATACCGTAACGCTGGTTAGTGCCCCTGTCCTGCTCAACGTACCGTCCAATCGGGCGTCTGCTGTACTGCAATGCCTGCAGGGGGACTCGTTCCTTGTCGCCTTCCACACCGCCGCAGCGGCGCTGGCGTTCTGCGTCGACCTCCAGGTAAGGACTCGCACCTGCTCCCCACCTTCCACACCACATGAACACGCGGCCAGTACCCCGCGGTACGACAGTTCCTCGACACACGAGTGCGCAGCGTCCGCATGAGGGGGTTTCTGTGCGACGAGGCAGCTCTCATAAGCTGCTGTGCGCGTGCGCCTAGCGGCTTTCTGTGCAGGTGTTTTCTTCCCTCCTTGCATCTCGGTGGTGAGACGGCATGTGCCATAAGGTATCACACACGCTTGACAGTCAATTCGCTCTGTGCCGGACCCCGCACCCACCCGCAGGTCAGCCTGCTCAACGCCGACTGGCCCCCCGCGCTGTTGGCCACCGAGGACGGCTGCGAGGTGTGGGGAACGCCAAACGTGCAGGTAGAGGGGGAGGGGGAGGT
This sequence comes from Chlamydomonas sp. KOR1, assembly GCA_036984285.1. NCBI lineage: Eukaryota > Viridiplantae > Chlorophyta > Chlorophyceae > Chlamydomonadales > Chlamydomonadaceae > Chlamydomonas > Chlamydomonas sp. KOR1. Next base: position 12,354 of record BQMZ01000297.1, on the reverse strand, counting down.
GGGGTGCAAGGAGCACAGGAGCGCACCCATTCCCTTGTTGTTGGGTGCGGGGATCTGCTGGGACCCCGGTGAATGTTGGCGTGGGGCACGTCTGGGATGGGGGAAATGCATGAGGACCAGGGCACACCGCTTCCCTGAACTCTCTTGCTCAACACATGCAAGCCACTGGAGTGTGCCTGGTTCCACCGGCTGACAGTGACGCACGCCCTTTTCCCAGATGCTCCAAGTAATGGAGGAGAGCTCTCCGCTGCCGTGGCACTACCAGCGCAGCAAGCGGGTACCCAGCGCCACCTCCCCGGTGCCTCCCGAGCAGGGCACGCAGTCCAGTACAGGAGGAGCAGGCGACGAGGTACACCCCGCCGATTCCGTGCCCACGGACTCGGGCTCACTGCAGCACCTGTTGAAGCTTCCGCACCTCCTGTGGCCAGGAGCTAACAGCACCACAGCGAAGGCTCTGCTCCAGAAGACGTCACGTACCCTGGACCACGCCCCCAGCTGGCATCGGCCCCACGGCTCGCACCGGCCCTGCAAGACGCAGTCAGGCCCCATCCCTACCGCTGCCCTCCACGACGTCCGTTCTCCACCCACCTCACCACCTGGCACCAGCCCCGGCGCAGCGGTGCGGACCCAGCTGCGGCAGCCGGAAACCCCAACGCTGCTGACCCCCCGCCTCAAGGAGTGCAGCACCAAGGAGACCGGATCGGGGGAGTCCTTCTTTGATGGAGACGTGCTGAAGCCCTCGCCCAAGGACGCGCCGTGCGTAGGCGGATGTGGGGATGTGCCGCAGCTGGGTGTGGTCTTGGGCCTGCCTGGGGGTTGTGTTGATAGGCAGGGCAAGGCGCCTGGGGTAGTGCAAGTCTCGCTGAGTCGGTTGGGGCATGTGGAGTACATGGGGGAGGAGCCGGCGGCGAGCAGTGCGTACAAGACGAGTCACCAGGCGCAGGACGGAGCGCCTGCGGGCAGCACGAGGGAAGCGGCACAGCTGACCAGCAGCAGCCTGCCGTGGCGGCAGGGCCTGGTGGCGGCAGCAGTGGGTGCGGGTGTGGCGAGGGAGCACGCGGAGGGGAGGAGCCAGGGCATGTGGCCCCTGGAGGAGCAGGCAGAGGGGCGGGGTGGCAATCAGGAACAGGGTCAGGAGGGCCAGCAGCAGCAGCATCACCAGCATCAGCACCAGCGGCAGCAGGGGCAGCAAGGGCCACAAGGGACACTGTCCAATTCAGGCCCTGGTTTTGGTTTTGGAGGCAGCTGGCGGCACGCCCCTGTCGAGGCTGTGGCAGAGGTGTCCCACAGCCAACATCACAGCCGGAGCCAGAGCCAAAGGCTGGAACCGGCCAGTGCACTGGTGCGGGAGTTTGGCAGGAGGCTGGGCCCTGCGCCATCGTTCGAGATGCCCACCGGCCTGGACGGCAGGGCGTGGGGCCGCTACGCCCTGCCGCCGGACTCGGAGGGGCACACACCTTACGCCTCCCAACACGTGAGTAGCTCGGTGGCGAGTGAGTTGGCGGGTGCAGGTGGTGACCGGCGCCTGTAGTCGTGGCAAGTCTTGCCTGGCCAATGCGCTGTGCGTCGCAGCGCCGTTGTTGTGCGGGCCTCATGGACTCGTCACAACCCAACCACTTGTTGCACTGTGTTGCCCCTGGCAGCCGCAGGACGACTCGGGGGCGCTGCACCTTGGCAACGTGCGGCAGGGCTCCTGGCGGCGCCACACGGCGGGCGGCCACGCAGTACACCGGGAGGCCAGCTTTGCCGGCAAGGAGGAGCACGGGAGGGCCCCAGCTGACAGCGCCGAGGCGGCGCTGAACGCGCTGCTGGCGGCGGCAGGGTCGCGGAGGGCGCGTGCGAGCCACCTGCTCGGGGCGCTGCAGGGCATGTGGTCGTGGACCTCGGAGCAGGTGGGGTGCGGCGGCGCTGCGTGACTGCTTATGTCTGTTCTCTTGGGTGTCAGTGCTTTCCTTTGGGCGGCTGGAGGCGCGCCTGCAATCTGCATACCGCTGTGCGCCGGTGTGTTGCTGCTGTCAACCGGTTGACACATACGTGGCGGTATCGGCTGCCTGGCCGGACATGGCGTATTGCAGGAGGAGGAGGAGGAGGCTGCAGGCAGCAAGTTGGCGGAGCCTGGCGGAGCGGTGTCCCTGGCTCGCCCAGTGCTGGCGCACCGAGGTCTCCGAGTGCGCATGGGGGTAAGCGCGGGCGGCCGGGTATGGGCACCCGTGGTGCAGACTCCTTGCCCCGCCGGAGCTGCAGAACCCTTTCGTGTACCCTTGCCCAGCTCCTTATACTTCCGCATCCGCAACACTAGGAACACGAGATCGGCTCCAGTTGGCCTGTACAGTGGTGATATCAAGTGCAAATTTCCGTCCCACTTGTTGTCCCTTGCTTACACCAACCGGCTTCTGCCCTGGCGCGCTGCACGTGTGCCCTCGCTGCCAGGTCCACTCCGGCCTGCTCCCCGGCGAGGTGGTGGAGGTGGCCCGCGGCTGCTGCGAGTACCGCGGGGACGCCGTGGCCAGATGCAAGGCGGTGTGCGACGTGGCGGCGGTGAGGAACAGGGCAGGGGACGGGGGCAGGTGCTGCAGCAGTTGCTGCTGCTCCTGGCGGACTGGACTGAAATTCAATCATGGTAGGAGGCGTCAAAAATGTAAGCTTGACCTGCCTCCCCGCTCGTGCCCTCGGCCCCCAGGGCGGCGTGGTGCTGGCCACCGAGGCCACGCACGCCGCGTTCAAGGTCAGCCGTGAGGCGGCGCGGCGGGTCTTGCACCGCGCGCAGCTGTTGCATGTGGGGCCGCCCAGGAGGAGGGAGGGCGCAGCGGCAGGGCCGGGACGGGGGGCGGGGGCGGTCGCTGACGCCACGGACTCGGCCAGGGCAACGCCCGTCGGCGCCATGCACAGTTGCCTGGCGTCTGCAACAGCAACAGCAACGGCAGCTGCCGGCTCGTCGCAGGATCCTGTCCTTCACGGCGACCTGTTCTGCGTCCTGGACACGCGGCTGCTGCCGAGGCACGGCTTCTCGCAGCCGTTCAGGTGCGACGGCCGCAGTGCCTTCTTGCCGCTTGCATACCATGAGGTGCCATACGGCTTTCGGCCTTCTGCACATGCAGCACGCCTGATAGGCATGGCAGGCGTGTAACCGTTACGTGCTCTTTGTTGCTGCTTGCCTGGTTGCAGGCCGTGCTACGACCTGGACCCCAGCAGCACGTGGCTGGCGCCTCTGGGCCCGTCCCTGACGGCGGCCTTCCTGTACGTGTCGGGGCTCAAGGTGCTGCAGGCGTGGGACGAGCGCGTGCTGGCCGCCTCGCTGGCGCTGCTGCACGGCGCGGTGGCGGACGGCGTGGCGGCGGCGGGCGGCTACGTGGTGGCGGCCACGGAGGGCGGCGCGGTGGCGGTGTTCGGGCAGGCGGGCGCGGCGGTGGCGTGGGCGGTGGCGTGCCAGGAGCGGCTGATGGGGCTGGCGTGGCCGGAGGAGCTGATGGAGCACGACTACGGTGGGGGCCGGCAGCCAGCTGTGTAGCAGGGCACCTGCTTAGCATATTTTGGTTGGCGCACCCTCCTGACAGACCTTTGCATGCGTATCCGACGTCAAGCTTTGCCATCCCTCCTTCTGGCGAGGTACATAGCCTCAGGCGATGTACATATCTGTCCTGTAGACCCACATCAAGGCCCGCTGGCACTGTGACAAACATGCCGCAGCTGCTCACTGCCGTACCATACCACCATCCCGCCTGATGGCTCCTGCACCGTAGGCGAGGAGGTGCGCCGCGACGGGCGCGTGGTGCTGCGCGGCCTGCGCGTGCGGCTGGGGCTTGAGGCGGGGCCGGCCACCGCGCGCCTGGTGCCGCGCACCGGCCGCCTGGACTACACGGGCCGCACCATGAACCGGGCCAGCAGGATCGCCAGCAAGGCGGCGCAGGGCGCGGTGAGGGACTGCTGTGCGGCCATCTTGCAACAGCGTAGACCACCGACAGCGACGTGTCGCCATCAGACGTCACATTCCGTGGTACATATCATGGTACAGCAAGGCCGAACCTTGTGCTTGTCCCGTTGCACGCTCCTGGGCGGGAACACTCGCGAAGGCGCTCACGTGCCTGTACGTCTGGTGTGACGGTGTTGCCAACGCTGAGCTCCCCTGCCCGCCTTGGTGCACGTGCTGCACCTCCCTGGACAGGTGCTGGTCAGCCAGGCACTGTGGGTCAGCTGCCGGCGGCAGGAGGCGGCACGCCCGGGCGCCGGTGCGTCGCCTTTTGCATGCGGCACCGCGTGTGGCGCCGCCCCCAGTCGCAGCCACGGCAGCTGCACGGTTGTGAACCATGCGGCCGTGTGCGGAGAGGGAGACGCACGGGCGGCAGCGACGATGCAACGAAGCGCGTCGCTGCCGCATGGGTATTATGCGGACGATCCGAGCTGGCAGGAGCAGCAGCTTCATGCTGGTGAAGCTGCACCACGCGCCCCGCTGGTGCCTGTGTGTGAGCTGGTGGGCAGCAGCCAGGGCCCTGTGCTGCTCAAGGGTGTGAGGGAGCTGGTGGAGGTGGTGCAGGTGGAGAGGCGCAGTGCGGGGTCGAGCGGTGGGCAGGTGTGAGGTGCGTCGGGAGCTGCTTTACTGCCTCGTTCCTCCAAACGCACGCTTGCAAGCAAGTGCTGTGTGATCCATGACTTGAAGGGGTGCAGGTGGACGCAGCCCAGGGCCTCGCGCTTGGCTGCATGCGTCCTCGAGTCGCGCTCCGATAGAGTGGCCTTACACGAGGTCTCAGGGGGCAGGTTGCTGTCCATGGTCGAGGCCTTGGCCGTTGCAGCCGCTCGCCTTGGAGTCGTTGCAGTGGAGCTGCGTGCGTACCGGATACCGTGTTGCCATTGGCCGCCATGGGCTCGGGGCCTGCTTGGTGGTCCATTACTCGGCCTCAGTTTTAGGAGGTTTGGCTAGGGGTGTGACATCTGCTGGGCAAAAACGGTGTGGCCATCACGCCCAATGTGCGTGGAGTCGACGTGACTTTTCCTTGTGTAACATTGCTGCGCTGTGCGGCGGCACTGGAACGCAACCTGTGTGGTGCGTCGAGCTGGGTCATGTACCGGTACCTGGGCACACCACCCGGATTGATCCTGCAGCACGTTACGTGGTTCTGCTTGGTTGTGTGGCTCTCTACCTTCTCTACCTTGAGTCGTATGTTGATTGCTGATGCTTCTTGAACTGCACACATTTGGCTCGAATGCACGTCAGGGGCAATGCGTTAGGACTCGCTTTATGTTGTGGGTTGGGGACCTAGACCCCGCGAGGGGCAGGGCGGGTGCTGGCAGGGGTGCTGCAGACGTGGATAGGGGAGGTGTGGAGTGTAGCAAAATGTTTCTCTGTACCATACTGTATGGGGCGCGTGGCAGGCCTTCTTGCTGCATGAGTCGACCATGACTGGACAACCCTGAAGCAGCATGGTGGTGACGCGTTTAGTGCCAACGTTCTCAATACCACGGCGTGCAAGCTACCCCTACCCCTACCCCACCGCCCACCGCATCCCAGCATTGCCATGGCACAGGAGCCAAGCGATCCGGGCTTGCGGAAGCTCCTTCTTGCAAACCTCTCTTGTGCGGATACGGCAGCCGTGCCGCAGTGAGTGAAACCAGCACACAAGCAGGCGTACGTCAGCAGTGGCGCAGTGTAGCCTGACACACGGACACCAGATCGGGCTGTTACAACTCGTAGCTTCAGCAGCAACTGCTGTGGAAGGCGATTCAATGTTCGCCACGCAAGCCGCGCGCCGCACATTTGGCAAAGACGCCTTCTCGTCCGTAGGACATCGGGACCCCAAGGTTGCCGAGCATCGTGCATCAGGCAACCTCGTACTACGGGTAATACGGGTATCAGGTAAGACGAGTCAGAGGTATAATGATCAGATGCCCCAAAACACAGAGGCATGTCCATGGGTAGCGAGTACCAGTCAGAAGTCGTTTTTGGCGTCCAGGAAGCAGTGCAGGGCATCCACAAGGGCAGAATGGCGCCACACCATGCCCCACAGCAAGTGTGCGCAGGCACGTCTGAGGCTCATACCGTGGCGCCCGGTACAGGGACGGACAGATGTGCGCACCAAACACATCCACCCCCAGCAACACGACCCCACACCACGCCTACGCATATCGCCAGGCAGTAACGTAACGCACGCCGCTACCGCGCACATCCGCAGCCTTATGTCATTGCGTCACACGTCAACACACACGCGGCGCCAAGAATGCAAAGCAGCCGCGCGTAGAAACAATCCTATCGCCTCGTCCCCTTGTAGCGAACAAGTAGTCTGTCAGACGTCCCGTTGTCAAAAGTCGTTATCCTCTTTACGATTAGGAAAACAACCGCAACCGCGCCAAAGGAACAGCTGCATGGATGTTGCCTCAACTCCAGTCAGGCGTGGCAACGGCGGCGTGCCGCCCACGACATGCACAAATACGCCAAAAACGAAACGATCACAGTTGACACATGCAAACAGGAACCGTACAAAGCGCGACTGCTCCAGGCCGCCCCGTAGCCCCAGGGGCCTTCAGCTGCCACCCCAATAACCAACAGTGCAGCACAGCGTGCAACCTTGGGTAATATCGTGCAGCTGTGACTCTCTTACTAACCACCCAGCCCCGGTCCGGTCCCGCAGTGCGGCCTTCGCCCCGCCAAAGCACTTTCGGCTCAGGGCCAGGCCCGCCCACGCGGCCGGCGATGCGCCAGCCAGCGCCCGCTGCTTACACGAACTTGACGCCGTCACCCTCCACCACCTCCCCGAGCACAAACGCCTCTGGCGCCAGCTGGCGGACGGCGTCCACCTGGGAGTGGAGGCACGGGTGGAGGCAGCGCAGGCAAGGGATTTCGTCTCACTTTTGCGAGACAGTCGAAGCGTATAGCTTCCGCGCCACTGCCACCAGGGCTTGGGCACGATCAGGCACGTAAACCCCGCTGGTTTCACGGCCTAGTACCATCATCCCTGGCCTGGCCCGCGCTCCAGCACCAAACTACCCCTGCAGTCGTCTTCCCACCCCGCCCTCCCCATGCCCTCCTGCCCATGGCCCAACCCCTCAATCGCGCTCGTCCTGCCCCCAAACGGCCCCATCAGCTCTGTCCCATCGACATCCTTTGCTGCTGCTGCTGCGCCTTGCATGCGTCATGGGAACAGTAACAGCCACTGTAATGTCCGTTCAAACATTAACTGCTAGCTGCATCTGCAGTCCCAGCTGCCCCACCTGCTCCTTGTCCACCACCATGGTGATGCCCACGCCCAGGTTGAAGGTGCGGCGCATGTCGTCCGTGGGCACGTTGCCGGTGGCCTGCAGCCACTTGAACAGCTCCGGCATGGGCCAGGAGCCATCCCGGATGGCCACGCCCAGGCCCTTGGGAATGACGCGCGGGATGTTCTCCGGCATGCCGCCGCCCGTGATGTGCACCACGCCCTTGAGACCAACCTGCGGGCGCACAGTTCCGTTGGCGGTGGAGCAACGTGGGGATGGTCCAGGAGCGTGGAGGGGTAGCAGCAGACGGGGGCGTGTACAGCAACACACGTGCACCAGGTGGGACTGAAGCCCGCTGCATTGCAACTGGCGCGCCAGGGGCGTGCATGCAGATTCCGAGCGCCAGCTTGCAAATGCCGTGCGAGCGCATCCAAGCTGGCCACACAGGGCCAGGGAGTCAGTGCCACAGGCTGCAACAAGGGCCCCACTCAATTCGGCGCGCAGTGCCCCCCGCTTTGCCCATTCGGCAGCGCGCCAAGAGGCCCGGCTGCTGGCCCGTGCAGCTCCAGCCTGGCTCAACAACCGCTACCACGTGTACGCTGCACGCTCCGGTCCATGGCCCCAGCCCACCGCTTACCTTGTCGTGCAGCTCCAGGATCTTCCTCACGTAGATGGTGGTGGGCACCAGAAGCACATCGCCGAAAGTCTTGGAGGAGTCCCAGGGGGTGCGGTCGTGCAGAGTGGTCCCCGACACCTCCAGGATCTGCGCGCCAGACGCGGAAGGCGGTGCAAGAGCAGCAGACGCGTCAAGCTCGACCGCAGGCTGAGCCGATCCTGGCCCTGATCCACAAGACCCTCATGATGATCAGGTCCGGCACAGCTCAAAGGCTCTCGCGGCTTGCGGCCCTTAGCGCCCGTCTCATTGTCACCCGCCGTTCTCCCCCCCAAGGCTGCCCTGCGCAAACCCTGTACTGGAAGCCTCCATACACCCAGCCTGCCGAGCGTGCCCGCCTGCCCTTGGACCGGCGCGGCATGCCTATCACATAGCTGTGCTTCGTACGCATCCTGTCTCACCTGAAACCCCCGCCCCGCCGGTGCCTTCCTATCTTGACCGCCGCCCTCGCCCCATCCCCTGCCATCCCCGTGCCTTATCCTCCCCTTGCACTGCCCTTCCCTTGCCATCCCCTTCCTTCCCCTTCCCTGACCCCGTGCCCCACCTTGCGCACTAGCGAGAAGCCGTTGGAGTGCACGCCCGAGGACGCCAGCCCCAGCACCACGTCTCCCGCCTTGATGCTCTTGCCGTCAATCAGCCTGTCCTTCTTAACGGCGCCCACCGCGAAGCCAGCCAGGTCGTACTCGCCCTTCTGGTAGAAGCCTGCGCACACGGCACGTGGCACAATGCGGTCAGACCTAGCCTAGCAGGACGGCTCAACACCGCCGCGCCACTTCCGCAGACCACGCCCAAGTACGCTAGGCAGGGTGCTGCAAGCAAGGGGTGGCCCTCCGCAACAGGCCACCAGGCAACATTGCGGCCTGGCTTGGTGCGAAGCATGCGAAGCGGTGTGGGCCACACTGCGTGCCGAACCCCATCCCCCAGGCAGTGGCCAGGGCGCTGCCGGTGCTGTGTCAGACATTGAACCCACTGTATGCGTTGCGCAGAGGAGCACGAACAGCTGATGGAGCCGGAAGGAAAGGAAAAACCAACGCACAGGGGACCAACTGCAGGGCGCACTACTGATGGACTGCTTCCTCCGCGGCTGGTGGCCACGCCGTGCTCTTACTTGCCTCGCTTTCCTCGGGACCCTTGCATTGCAAGGCATACGCAGGTCGCAGGCGCCATCTACAGGTATATTCACTAGACCTTAACCGCGTCCTGCTAGACACTAAGCCGTACACCAAAGGCACCGCCTGGCGCCTGCGTATCACCCCGGGGTGCAGCGGCGGCGGCCGCACGGACACGGACCCGCACTCTGCCCGCGGCGCTCCCACGTCACCCGGCATCTCCTTCCCCCACCTTACCGATAGAGCCCCTCCCGGCAATGACTTGTCATCCAGTCGCTTAATGCTATTACGCCTGCACCCGCACCGCACGTGCCACCCACCGGGCATCTCGGCCGTCTCCCCGCCCAGCAGCACGCACTCGCTCTGCCTGCAGCCCTCCACGATGCCCTTGATCACGTTCTCCGCAGTGTCCACGTCCAGGAAGCCGGTGGCGTAGTAGTCCAGGAAGAACAGCGGCTTGGCGCCCAGCGTGATGATGTCGTTCACAGACATGGCCACAAGGTCGATGCCAACCTGGGGGAGAAGGGGTGGAAGTGCCGTTGGGGGTGGTGGCGGAGGAAGGTGAAGGAAGGTGGAGCATTGCAGTGGGTGGGGAGGCTGACGCTTGGGACGCGTGGTGCGTGGCTGGATGGCAGCATTGGTGCAGTGGGTTCGTGGCGTGTGACGGCAATCGATGGACGGGAGAGCAGCGCGTGACGGCGGGGGGTGTGGGTTCTGGGGCACGGGTGCGGTGTGTATGACGGAGGTACTGCCAGTTTGTGCGGGGAGCAACTTCAACAGCGTGGTGGGTTCAAAGATGGACATGTCACGTTTTGTGGAAGTGGTGCGAACACAATGAGCACGACAGCGAGGGCGGGTGGCATGCCAAACGGAAGGGGGGGTTGCTCTAGGGCTTTCCCTTCTTTGCTAATTGCACCAACAAACATGCAATGCAGTGCACACCAGCGGCACCGCTAGGAGGTCAGCAGCATTAAGAGTGGCAGGAAGGCTGACGCAACGGGCGGACAGCTGGAGCTGGCCGAGTTCAGGTCGCAGGCCGTGTGGCCCCTGCACCCCGTGTGGCCCCTCGGCACCGCTGTCGCCCCGCGCCCAATTGGCTCAAGCATGTGTGCTCAAAACTAACCGTGTCATGCTTGTTCATGTCGAAGGCTAGCTTTAGCTTGGTGCCAACGCCGTCGGTGCCGGCGACAAGGTAAGAGTCGCCGAAAGGCACCAGACCACCAAAGCCGCCGATGTCAGGGTTCATCTTTTGAATACGCTTAACAAGCTCATCGCCAGCATCGATGTCTACACCAGCCTTCTTGTATGTAAGGCCCTCGCCGCTGTCCGGCTTGTTGAGCACCGATGCATTGGCGCGCAGGGTCGAAATGCGGCCGCGCTGCACATTGCGGGAGGCAACAGGAACAGCAGACGGCCTCGTCTGGGCGGCGCTTGAAGAAGCGCGGAGGACAGTCTGCTGCATTGTGGTGGTGTCGGCGTTAGCGGGGCTAGGCTTAGACAAAAGTAGTTTGACACAAGGACACGGTAATATTAAGTTCCAAGTGCATCTACAGCTCACTCAAAGCCTGCCTATCGGACTAGGGCCTGAACTGCAATTTTAGGCGGCCACATTGCCACGTGTTGTACGGCGTTTCGTGTTTCGCCCCCGAGTGAAGGCGTGGAACGTGCTGAGCTGACGCAGATGCTCCATGAAGGTGATATGCAGCAGTAAGTCTGTGGTCGGAAGGTTGTGGACAAATTGCAACCCTTCGGAAGCGCGACGATTTACCTCCCCCAGTGTCGTTGACCGGCGCCGAGGCCATCATAGCATTCATGAATCGAATAAACTTATATATGTATGCATTAAGGGCAACGTGCTGCCCCAGTGCGAGAGTTACACATGACATGGGCGTCGTGGGGTGTGGAACCCAGCTGGGGTCAAGGTCCGCGAGGGGCGAGGCCTGGAGCACCATACACTTGCAGCACAACGACGGCTCTATTCCTTTCATTCGAGCCTGAAGAGGATTACAGCATTTGCACGCCCCACGGCGCACAGGACACACAAGCACTGCCAGACACGGCAGCCTTCTGGGCAGCCAGCGCCAGCCCGTCCTTGTGGTAGCGCGGCTGATTAGCACTGACATGGGCCAAGCCCGCCAGCGTGGGACGGTTTGGGCTCCAGTTTCATGTCATGCGTAAAATTACATGCTCCGTTGCTGGTACGGTGCTGACAGGGGTCCGTGACAACACGTCCCCCGCGACTTCCAAGCCACAGCGCCCACACCCACATCCATGCCGCGGCATCAATCGTCCACACTGCAGTAGCATCACGCTACACCCACACCCAAGAGCACTACAGCACTTGCCTGCCTTGGACACATCACGCCCCTGATGCCACATGTTAGACACCCGCGCTACAGCACCTCGTAGGTGGTGCCCTGGTCGTCCAGCACCACCTCGGACCGCCTGCTGCCCTCGCCCTTGCGCATCACCTCGAACTCCCCCACCAGCTCCTGCAGCACAATCTGCAGCTGCGCCAGCCGCCGGGGGCACGCGCCGGCCCCCTGCCCCCCTGCCCCTGTCCCGCACAGCTGCTGCACGAGGCTTGGTGCCGTCACGGGGCCCTGCTGCTCAATGAGCTGGAGCACCTGGGACCGCGTGATGGGACCCGCGTCCTGATCTGCGGCGGGCGTGGCAGCAGCAGCAGCAGAAGCCGTAGCGTGCGCTTGCCCCATCGGCTGGCTCTGTCCCACTGCGGAGTTGTTGGCGGGCCGTTTGGCCGCCTGGCCGCCCAGGGACGCCGGCAGCCCCCTCTTGACCCCGGCGCGGAACGCGGCTGGCCGGAACGCAGCTGCAGCCGCCGCCGCCGCTGGCCCTGCTGCTGCTGTCCCTGCTGCTTCTTGGCCGCCGCTTGGCTGTTGGGTCGCCTGCTGCTGCTGCTGCTGCTGCTGCTGCTGCTGCTGCTGCTGCTGCTGCTGCTGCTGTTGCAACAGAGCTCCTGGGTCTTTCGCGGTCGAGGATGCAATGGCGGGCGGCCCTTGAGGCGTGTTGCGTGCGATGAGGTCGGGAGTGTCGTCGCCGCCCGCCGGCGTGTCGAACGCGAAGTCCGAACGGCTGCTGCTGCCACGCCGCCCGCCGTTCGCACACGTGCCGCCTGCCACGGCGGCTCCAATGCCCTCAACAACGTCGTCGTCTGTCAGGTCGGTTAGGTCGGTTGTGGCCGTTGCAACGGCGGCGGCGCTGATGCCCTGCGGGCCCACGGGACTGTCGTCCAGCAGGGAAGTGCTGCTGCGGTGGGACGGTTGTTGCTGCTGCTGCTGCTGGGTGTCCCGCAAGGCGGTGTGCCCCTCCCCGTGTGGTACAGAGGCCCCGGTGCATAGCCCCTGCCCGTGCGGCAGGGGCAGGGGC